>JADRCD010144146.1:0-12082 GCA_019843815.1 Montemys delectorum | reverse complement strand
GCTTCCCACCATGACAATAATGAACTAAACCTCTGAAACTGTAAGCCAGCCTTAAGTAAATGTTGTCCTTTATAAGACTTGCTGTGGTCATGGTGTCTCTTCACAGCAGTAGAAACCCTCACTAAGATGCCTGTTTATTTTATGGTGCCAGGAAGCAGAGAGACAGACAGATAGGAAGGGTCCAGGGCAAGATACATCTTTTAAAGATATGCCAAGTGCTGTGCTTCCTCCAGGACCCTTCATAATACTGCCACTTCTTAAGAGTCTACTCAAAGTTTGAATTCATCAATGGATTACCTATTGAGTATGACCTGGCTGGAAATTTCTCACAGATATACCTCCAGACTAATCCCATAAGTGTCTTCCTTTCTATTCTTTGTGTTTGTATATGTGATATATGTCCAGAGTGGGAGGAAGGGAATGTATGCCCATTTGTATGCATGGGTGTTTTTCCCTATTGCTCTCCATTGTATGTTTTGAGACATAGACTCTGACTGAACTTAGGGCTTACCAGTTTGGTTAGGCTGGCTAGCTAATGAGCCCCTGGGATCTACCCATGTCTCCTAGTGCTGAGATTACAGGTGTGGATTATCACATCCAGATTTTTACATGGGTGTTGGGGGTTTGAATTCAGGCCTTCATGCTTACACAGCAGGCTCTTTATCCATTAGATCATCTCCCCTCAAGTTCCCTATATAAAATGTATTTGTATATAACTTAAGCACATCTTCCTGTACAATCATCTAAGCAATAATATTTCAATGACAGACTGAATATATGATTGTAACCCTATATTATGTTCCTTGGTTATATCATAGATACCTTTTAAAAAATATAGTTTAGGAGCATCACACAACAAAATTACCCAACAGTGGCTTCTCAGGATATGTTCCTGTTAAAGGTCATGTGATTATAAATCATCTGTACAATACCAAATGCAATGTGAATGTTAGGCCAGGAGTTATTATGCAATATTAATGGAAGAGCTGATAAAGAGAGATCTCTGTACATGAGTTGCATTGGTGCCATTTTTTTTTCTGAACATTTTTTAAGGGTTTATTTTATGTGTTGAAGTACTTTGCCTGCATATAGGTATGTGTACCTTGTGCATGCTTGGTAATCACAGAAGTCAGAAGAGGGCATTAGATCCCCTGAAACTGGAGTTATTGATAGTTGTAAACCACCATGTGGATTCTGGGAATCAAAGCTGGGTCCTTTGTAAGAGCAATAAGTACTCTTAATCTCCAAGCCATCTCTCCAGACCCCTGAATATTTTTTGGTACATGTTTGATGGAAGCTTTGGTTAAATAACTCGTGGTTATGGAAAACTTGACTATATCTTATTTCCATTTCATTGACGAAAAATTGAGTCTTAATTCCCCATTTAAGAAATCGGCAACAAGAATTGAAAGTGCAGCACACCCTTCTTAAAAGCTGTATTCTTTCCGTTATAGGGGTGCAATAGACTGAGGAACTGGTTTTTCTGTCCTAACATTTTTCTCTAAGAAATACCACTTCCTTCCATTAGCTCCGTGGGTTTTTTTTTTTTTTTTTGTCCATTTGTTTTGTTTTGTTTTGTTTTGTTTTGTTTTGTTTGAGAGAGGGTCTTACAATGTAGCTCTGGCTGGTCTACTCTCTGTGTTGACCATGCTGGCCTGAAGTTCATAGGGATTCACCTGCCTCTGCCTCTGAGAGCAAGGATTCAAGGCATGTGCACCAGGCTCAGTTTTTTATTTTTAGAGGTAGTTTCTCCTTTAGAGGTAGATTCTCCTCTAGAAATCTAACTTTTAAAGCAATACTGTTTTTTTTTCAATTAGTGTACAAAATAATGGGTTTCATTATGAAATTTCATACATATGAATCATCACAACTTGTATCAGATTTGTCACCCCCATTCCCACCTGCACCCAAGCCCCAGTATTATCCCTTCTGCTTTCACATCACATACAGACACACAGGAAGCAAAGGCAGTACTGCCTGCGGTGACTCATGCTGGTAGAATATGCTGAAGAGGCAGAAGCAGAGGGATTGTGAGCCAGAGGTTAGCCTGAATTTCACATGTCTGTTTCTCACCCCTCCTACCCTCTCTTGTCCCTCCTCTCCTCCCTTTAGTCTTTCTCTTCACTCATAACCCCCTGAAGTCCATTTTTCTGGGCTTTCAGTATTAAGTATGGCTATTTAGCTACATGTTTGCACTTTGATTCTTGTCAAGAATGCAAAAGCAATAGGAGACTATCCCTGGAAACTCCAGTGGCCCACTTTAAAATTCATGTAAAGTTCTCAAAGCAATGATGTTTGGCAGAAGCCTCCAAGAACCAAGTGAACCTCTGAAGGAGAAAGAGCTTCAGAAGAGCTGGCTGGTGGCAGATTGCAGTTAGTAACAGCTTTCTGGGAGTGATAGGGACAGCCTTGGGTACAAAGATACTTTCAGGAACAAGGGAAGGAGCACAGCTATGTGGGCGCCTGATACAAGACTTCTCAGACCCAGTGTGATTCAAGACCAGAATAGATGAACACACAGAGCCACATGGCTTCCCTATTTAAAGTGAGGGGTATGCCTCCAAGTTAGCAGGGGAGAACAATTTGGGGTTGTCAATGTTTGACACAAGAAGTTCCTGGGGGGTGGCATCTAAGAGATAATAGAGACAAATTTTACAGTCATGTCCCCAAACAGAAAAGCAGAAGATGGATTTGAACATGCAATTAGCTAAGGAATAAAATCAATCTTTGTCCTCCTCTCTCTTTCTTTCTCTTTTCTTTTTCTGTATCAAGCCCAGGGCCTTTTATATTCTAGGCAAGTTGTCTATGACTGAGTTACATCTCTATTCCTCCTATCAAAATTTCTTACGGGGCTGGGTATAGTGGCACATACTTTTAATCCCAGCACTTGGGAGGCAGAAGCAGGCATATCTCTGTGAGTTAGAGGCCAGCCTGGTTTACAAAGAGTTCTAGGACAGCCAGAGCTACACAGAGAAACCAAAACCAACAAACCAAACAAACAAAAAATTTCTTAAGGAAACTTCTTAAAGATGAATTCTAAAATTCAAGATATGATTGAGGAAGGTATTCCAAAAGGTTCAGGGAAAGAGATCAGAATCTACCACCATAGAAGATACCCCTTTGGAACAATGCTCATTTAGTGTTAAAGGTGCTAGACTTTTAAGAGATCCCTGCCATTTTTTTCTGCCTAAATACAGGGAACAAATTTTCTTTTAAAGAAGATGCCTTTTCTATTCCCCAAAAGAATGCTTGTCATCAAAAATGAGGAGCCTGTTGTGCCCAGACTTTGGGGGGGTCCCCACAGACTATCAGAAACCACCAAGAGTCCAACTCATATGCAAAAGCTAAGAGTCTTTATTCAAGCTTGAACTTGGACATCTCCAACCTCTCCAGTGCAGTGGATGGGTGTGGAAGGCCCTGAGCTGGTGAAGCCTTGTCTATTTATTACAGTTTCAGTACGGTAAGGGGCTTTCCAACTTGGCGGCTACATGATTGGTTGACATTTGAAAACTACAGTTTGGCACATTCCTATTGGCTAGTGATGATTCCAGCTTGGTATGAACAATAGTGGCTTGCTTAAGTAATCTATTTTGAGACATCTGGAACATTAGGTTCTTTCCTCCCAAGAGCTGATTGGCTGTTACTAGGGAGTGGAGTGGCTGTTTGCTAGAGGAGCTGTGGCTGTTGTAGTTCTGTGCCTTGGTTCCTGGAACAAGTTGTGGTTTTTCCACTAACTGAGTTCAAGCTAAGGTCAAGCTTAACATAAGATGGAGTCTGAATACAAAATGGAGTTTGTAATGTTAGGCTGGGCCCTTCAGAGCTAATGCCAAGTTGAGATTGTTGAAGCAGATATTATTACAGTAGCATTTATTGCCCATAACCCCCTCCCCCCATTATATTTCACAGTCACGTTCTCCTGATTTATTTCCCTTGAAACTCAGATTCTCTTCCCTTTGTTTGGGGTCTTAAACATCACAGAGGTTCATTTCTTTTTAATGATATGGTGCATGTAAAGCCAATAAGAGTGCACAGGTCTTCTGCTAATTTGTATCTTAATTCTCAGGCCCCTGGCACTGTAATCTAAGATAGTAAAGAAAAGTTTTTTTCTCCATGGTGAACAGTAAAGGACAGTAAATATGTCTACTGTAGAGCTGAAACTGGAAAAAAAAAGGGGAGGAAGACTAAAGTTACAGATTTAAAAATATATAGAAGCAATATAAAAAATTATATAACATCAAAACTTAGAGGAAGAAAATAGAAATTCTGAACTTACTTGCCTAGAATGGGTTATGTCTCCAGTTCCTTAAGAAAAAGATTCATTTTATTTATTTATTTATTTATTTATTTATTTATTTATTTATTTATTTATATGAATGAATGAATATATATGGGTGTAGGTATTGTTGTTACAGGTGTTTGTAGACACCCAACTTTTTACATGAATGCTTGAATCTGAACTCTGGTCCTCATGATTATGCAATAAAGACTCTGAAAGCTGAGCCATCTCTTCAGCCCCTATTCCTGCCATCCTTAACAAATATTCCAAGGTAGAATAAGTTAATATTCTATCTTAGATTACCTTATCCATGTTTATGGGAAATCAATGTAAATAACCTAAGGATGACAAATAATGGAATTGTCATCTATTTACTTAACAGGCATGCTGAGAAAGGTAGAACTGACCAGCAGAAGAAGCAAAGAAGGGATAGGAAGAGAAAAAGAAAAGCAGTGTGAAGTCATTATTCCTTCTGTTGGGAATATCCATAGTTACAAGAAAAAGGAAATATGATGTAAGCTGAACAATAGAAATGTGGAAAGCACAGGGATGTTGGCTTCCACAGTGACGAGAGAAATGCAAATATAAACAATGGTGTGTTATTACCACAAACCCACAAAGATGGCTAAGAGGGCAAAATTAGACCATAGAAATTACTCTAGTATTTCAACCCTAGATAGAATAAACAACCAGTTCATACAAGGCTATAACATATAGCCATTAGAATAAGTAGGCTCTAGGGAGACTGTGATTGCTATTTTTGGTTGTCAACTTAGCTACATCTGGAATTAACTAAAACCCCAAAATGGCTGGGGAATGGTGGGGAAACCCTGCGACTTAGACTATCATGATCTGACAGCACCTCTTAGCTCAGAGCAAAATGAAGGACTCACTTTACCAGCATGGGCTTCCCCTTCTCTGACCTTGTCTACATGATAAAAGATGGCAGGCCACATGGAAGGCAAGAATCCACTATTAACTTAGGAATTCTTGGATGGCATATACACGTGCAAATGACATAAGTCTAGGAAGAGGAGATAATCGATTTCTCAGCAAGCTGAGCTGAGTCACATAAGCTCCAGCACAAGAAACCCAGAACATAGGAATACAGCCTGGAAATAGTGTTATACAGTAAGCAGAAGGGAATTTAAGTTTACATTATATAAATAATTCAGGCCTTGATCTCATGAACGTCAAGGAAGGGGACAACAAAAGCACTGTCTCATTGGTTAATATTTTTTAGATTGCTTTATTTGCTTTGAATTTTTTAATTATCAAAATGAGTGTGGTTATGAGTTTGGTGGTTATATTAAAACTCTTCAGGGAGAAGAGGTCAGGCTAAATGTTCAATGAATTCCAGTTACTGGACCAATGTCATGCTATTTTGGAAGAAAGGCTCTGCATTTGTGCTGATAGGAAAGGAAAATAGGCTCTGGACCTCTTCTAGAGTGATATAGATCAGATATGATATGATATGACAGGGGAAGACCCCTTGAAGAACTAGAAACATTTGAGAAGAATAAAATATTCACATGGCACGAATGAAGACTTATTGGAATTGGTTATTGATAAAATTATCTCATAAAAAGACAGCTGTCTCTCACCTGCTTAAACAAGGAGTGGAATTTCATCCTTAACTGATCTATGCACCCTGTACAATCCATAAGAAAATCTTAATGGTACCAAAAATTTTGGTTGTAAGATTTATATATTACAGAATGTGCAGCTGTGATAAGATTCATCCTCTGGGTGCTGAACTAACCTGCTGGTCCAACCCCCTGCTTCCTGATGCTGTCCACAGACTTGTTTCCAGAATAGCTCTAGGATTGCTGCTGATTCCAGGTCATCTCACCTCATCCAACCTTTCAGATAGATCTGGTGAGAACTTCAGTCAAGCTCTGAACCTTCCAAATATGCAGAGATCAGATAAGCTTAATAAAGCTACCTTTCTTAAGTCTAACTAGTTTTTCTAATTTTCCTACCCTCCCCCCTCCACTCCTTTAGAGAATTTCTTGTTACCTCTATTCAGCAGGAAGAAGTTATGGAGAGTCATCATCCTGATCCCTTGGGTTTGGGTGTCTGGTTATGGTTATTTTATAATTATAGGTAGGTTGTCACTTTAAGGGATAATTTTGGATAATTTAAGGAAAATGGTCATAATTTTGAACAGGAAGGAAATAGATGGGATGGATTGCTAATTTTATCCTTAAACAAGGCATTGTGTAGCCATAATCTTTTGATCGAAATCTTCATAATTGATACAAATTGATTTTATAATGTTTACATTGATACAGAATTTATATTGATATAGATTTTAGATTTTCATTGGTATAAATCTGTGTATTGATACAAAATTTGAAATGAATATTATTACTTTTAGATAAGCATTGTGCCTATACAACTCATTTAAGAATATGAGGCTTAGACCTAGTCCTTCTAATAACTGTTCTACAAACTGTTTAAGATTAAGTAACACAAGTAAAGGGCCAGATAGCAAACTCATGGTTGTGTTAGATTCTGATTTAATTATAATAAAGTGTTTTCAGTTTAGCAGTTCAGAGATATTTTACTCAGATAGTCTTCAAAAACATCAGAAATCCATAGAATGTGCCATTCAATATTATTTTATTATTAAGTATCTTTTGACCATGAGACATGTCTACTCCTGACAGATTCCCCATTCTCTTTCAAAGAAAAATTGAGCATCATTACCTCCAGGCAAAATTGCTTATCGTGGCAAGGCAGCCATGGGCAGATATTCCCTATTTCATCTGCAGACAAAATACTGTCTGGGAAGAGGATACACTATGCAGAATAGTTGACTGATAGCTCTGCCAAAACAGGTAAACAGTCCTTTATAATCCTGCTTTGCTAAGGTCTGTCAGATGAACCTGGCCCAGAAGGCTGAAAACAGATGCTCCAACATTATAAGAAATTAGGGGGCTGTCCAAGTAGCCAGCTGCCTCTACAATTGTTTAAATTTGAGAAGCTGTGTTTGGTACCTCCTATATATCCAGGTAATATTTAAGTGGTTCTTAAATTTCTGATGGTGTTGAAAACTATTATAGTCTCATAATCAAACTCAAGTTGTTTAGCATTGAGAGAAAGGTTATAGAGTAGAAGACATGGTTTTCAGATGGTGTTACAGGTTAAAATCTAAAAATAATTCAGGGATAGCATTATAACTAAGTTAGGAATGATGGTAGAGTACTTTATCTAACTGACAAATACGATGGATTGTTAATTGTATATCACACTTTGTAATTTCCATGATTGTTATGGTTTTGTTCAATTTATATCTGAGGGAAGAGGTTTTTTTTGTTGTTGTTTTTTGTTTTTTTCCTAGACAAAAAGGTGAGATGTAGGGAGTAATTTTGATGTTTTTATCCGAAATCTTCATGTGAACCCTGGAAGTCCTGTTTCTCAATTGGTTCTTGACTAATCAAATTAAAGATGCCAGCAGCCAATGAGCTGGGTGGAATAGGTGGGACTTCCAGTTTTCTCACAGGTAGGCTAGGAGACACATGGGAGGAGAGGAGGTTTTTGTCATGGTTGGACAGAGGGAGAAGGAGCCATTAACCATCTGCGATGTAGGGTAGAGTGGTCATTGGCAGCTTTCCCAACTGGGCCTGGAGTAGCAGGTAGGATATTAGAAATACAATTAAGCAGACTTAGGGGGCTAAACAAGGAGATGGTAAATGAGCAACTAAACTTGAGGGCAGATTTAGGGTCTGCCCTAAGCTGGGACTGAAAAAAAGGGTATGATAGCCAAGAGAGGCTTAGAAGAGCCGGACCATTGAGCTAAAGTGTATCAAAGATAAGCTAATGTGTGTGTATCTTTCATCTTCGGATCTGAGGGAACCTGGATGGGGCTGGTAGCATGGTCTGCCCAGAGTTTAAAGTGGAGTAGCAAAAACTACATGCTACAAACTAGGAACCACAAAAACGGATACCATAGCTGGTGCCTGGGACATGGGGCACTGCCAGCTGACACATAACACATGTGAGGCATTTTTACTTAATTAAAATTATTTGAGGTTGGGAAATTCACTTCTAATCTGGATTTTTGAGGTGGGAAGACCAACCTGTAATCTGGGCCACACCTGTAGGTAGCCTATATAAAGGACATGGAAGAAGATAAGTAGCTCTCTTTCTTGGCTTGCTTTTGCTCTCACTAGCAAGCCCATTCCTTCCCCAGCATTAGAGCCTACTTCTTTGGGATTCTGGAGTATATGGAAGACTATCTGAGAAATCCAGCCTCGTGGACAAAACAGCTACTGGATTCTTATACATTCCGTGGTTAGACAGCCATTACTGTATTAGCTGGATTATTGGATTATTTGTATATGTGTGTGCATGTGTCTGTGGATGCTGGAGGTCAATATCATTCTTCACATGATGCTTGTTAGAGACAAAGAATAATCTCAGTGTCTCACAAAGAAGAAAGAACATCTTGGCAAGGCAACTCTTTTTGTGAAGAAAGGTGTGTCAGAACCCAGACCTGGTTAAGAAGCCAGCCAAGATGGCTGCTGTCTTTATCCCTTCATAGGTGGTGATTTTCTCTCATCTCATTGGGGGTGGGAGGGTGTTCTGCTTCACAATCTGATGAAATTGATAATCAGTGTGAATTGAAAAGGGAATGTTCAGGAAATAGAAGCCATTGTCTTGTTAAAACCAAACCAAACCAAAACAACCCCTCCCCACCTACCTATTTACCTTTAGTAGAAAACAAACAAAAAACATTTTTCAGCTGGGTGTGGTGGTGCATGCCTTTAGTTTCAGTACTGGGGAGGCAGAGGCAGGCAGGTTTCTGAGGCTAGCCCAGGCTACAAAGGATAGCCAGAGCTACTACATGGAGAAACCCTGTGTTAAAAATAAACAATCAAACACAAACTCAAATGACAACAGCAACTACAAAATCATTTCTCACACTGCCACCTTGCTTTTGACTTTTTAAGACATGGCCTCTCACTGAAACCTGGGGCTCAGGAATTAAGCACAGCTGTCAGATTAGTTAGCTACAGGGATATGCCTGCCTCTGCTTTTCCAGGGCTGCATTAGAAGCTTACATCACCAGACCCAGCTTGGATTTACTTGGTTGGTGGGGACTGAACTCTGGTCCCTATGCTTCCGTGGCATATACTTCATCAGTTGAGCTATTTTTTTAATCCTTGTTTTTGTTTTTGTTTTTGTTTTTGTTTTGAGGCAGGGTCTCTCATAGACTAGGCTGGTCTCAAATTCTATATAGCGAAGGATAACCTTGAACTTTTGATCATCTTGCTTCTACCTCCCACGTGCTGGTGTTACAGGTATGTACTACCAAGCTTGATTTATGAGATGCTGGGGATCAAATGCAGGGCCATGGGTATATTAGGCAAGCATTACACACCAAAGATACATCATCTCTGGCTAAAACAGTTGAGAAACAACAAAACCAGAAGGGGAATTCACAGCTTGAGCATAAAGCAAGTGCCCTTGCAGTATGGAGAAGCCATGGCCAGGTGATAAAAGTTTGGTCAGTCTCCTGAGCCCTCTCTTCTTGGTTTGGCCTATAAATAGCCCTCTAAGCTATAAACCTACTGGGTCTATTTTCAGAAGAATGCTGCCTGTGAGTTGTATCTGATTGCATTCCTCCACTGAACCCTTACCTAGCCTTTAGTGAGAATCTTGTTGGACCAGTCGAACAACAGCTCCCCACCCATGATGCCTAATGAGGTCACCCTTAGTTATTTTTCTCAGCTGCTCCCTTGGCTCTGCTTGTTGGCTCTAAATCTCTGCCAAATCTACTGTGCTTAGAGCTGAGGTCAGCTGTGCACTGATACCTTGCCTCCTAGTAGCTCAGGTTTCATCTTTCTGCCATTTGTATCATGTCCAGTATGTCATTTCTCTTTTAAAGTAGCACTAGAGTCATCCAGGAACCATATTTGAACGTAGAGTAGGCGTCCTTGACTTCAGGCAGTGAAAAGGACCTTGGTTTCCCCTTTCTCTTCTGCTTCTGACATCCAGTCTTGGTGAGGCCTTGGGTTTGATACCCAAGGGTGGAAAAAAAAAATCTAAATGTCATCATCAAGACAGAAGAATAAGTTCTAACCTTCGTACTTCTACAAAGGCACTAACTTAAAATCTATCTGTAGATAAAAATACCTAGAGGCTATACAAAATAATTTGAATATATACATTTTTTAAACTTTTTTTGCTAATAAATTTTTATTCATTTATGTATCTTTCTATCTATATAATATCAATTAATCATCTATCTATGTGTATGAATATTTTGCCTTCATATATGCATGCACTGCTCATGGAATCCGGAAGACATTGTCTGAACTGGAGTTACAGACACTTGTGAGCCACCATGCAGGTGCTAAGAACCTGATCTGGGTCCTCTGCAAGAGCAGAAAGTGCTCTTAAACACTCAACCATCTCTCTATCCCTGAAAAATGTAAATTTAAAAACCCAAATTTCAAACTAGGGTATGGAGTTACAAGTACTTGCCCAGCCTGTACAAAGCTCTAGATTTAATCACAACATAAAACCAGGCGTGGTGGCTCAGTCCTGTGTCCCAGCACTTGAGGGGTAAAAGTAGAAGCATCAGAAGGTCATGGTTATGTCTTTAATTCTGGCGCTTGAGGGAAAAATCAGGTGAAAATCTAGCTAAATAAATATATAAATAAATTAAAAAATAAAAGAAGTTGTTTGTGGCCATCTTCAGCTGCATAGCAAGTTCTTGGTTAGCTTGGGCTTCATAATACCTTGTCTGAAAAACAAACAAACACCCCCCACCCAAAAAAAAAAAAAAGATTTATCTGTGTTTCCTCCAGACATTTTAGATTTAAGTATATGTCAAACCGAAAGTAAGAGATGCTAAAAGACAGCAGGGATGGCCATCCTTCTATTAGACAAAGTAGACAACAGTCATTGCAAGGGGCTGGAGAGAAGGCTCAACAGTTAAGAGCACTAGTTGATGCTCTCCCAAAAGATCCAGGTTCAATTCCCAGCACCCACATGATGGCTCACAAATTTCACTAACTGAAGTTTCAGGAGATCTGATACTTTCTTTCCCTCCTGCAGACACTAGGCACACAGGTGGTGCACAAACATACAGGCAAATAAAATACCTGTATATGTAAATAAAATTAATTGAAAGAAAGAATAGAATCACCAGGCAGTGGTGGCACACACCTTTAATCCAAGCACTTGGGAGGCAGAGGCAGGTGGATTTCTGAGTTTGAGGCCAGCCTGGTCTACATAGTGAGTTCCGGGACAGCCAGAGCTATACAGAGAAAACCTGTCTCGAAAAACAAAACAAAAGAGGACTTTATAAGTTACTCTTTCTCTGAGATGAATGTTTTTCCAAATTATCACAGCCAATGAACCAGATTCTTACCCACACCTAATGTCTGTGCCACCCTCCAAGCAGAATCATTGTTCATTGAAACAGTTGGTGAATGACTTTATAGATAGACTATCTTAATACACACACCATTTCTTAAATGAATGTAACCTGTTCTCTGTGGGCTGAGAATAAAGTCACTCACTCAAGTCAAATAGCTTTGACCATAGCAGGAAGTTTGTATCCAAAAATTGTGCCTACAATTCATTCCTTGGCTCAGCAGAACTGTCAACTTTCAGCTTAGCTACGATGGAGGTAAAATCCTTTGGTGATGTGAGGGTCATTGAAGTATAGCCTTATTACAATGAAATCCAATGTCTAAAAATTGTTCTTATTTTAGGCTTGTACCACAGTAAGAGCCAAGATTTTAAACTCTACTAAATACAAAACAAACAAGGAAACAAAAAGACTTT
>JADRCD010144144.1:397-13074 GCA_019843815.1 Montemys delectorum | reverse complement strand
CTCTCTCTCTCTCTCTCTCTCTCTCTCTCTCTCTCTCTCTCTCTCTCGTACCACCTCTGCACGGGTTGCAAGGCCAGCTCTCCCGTGCTCCCACCCTCTGGGCTGGCTCACCTGTGACCCCAACACCAGGGTCAGCTCTACTGGTGCTTCCTGGAGGTTGTGCGGGGGGAGGGGATGCTCCAAGGGGCGGGTCAGCTCTCTGGCTTTTGTGCCCTCAGGTCCAGCTCCCCCCATGATGCCTAGGTGGGGGGTGGCCAGTTCTACACGGTCCTCAGATATTAATATGGCACCAGGCAGTAGCCCAGACCAGGGATTTCTGCCTAGCCTTTGATGGTAACAGATTCCCCACCCGTGCTGTTGGGCTATGGACCCAGACATGGCCTTGGTGGCAACACTGGCCAGGATCCCACCACAGACATAGGTGGCATCTCCAGCTACTCACATCAGGCTATTCCTCACTACTCTCCAGTTCTACCTCTCTCCGTTGTGCCCACATCCTCCTGTTTCTCTCTCTCTCTCTTCCATTTCTCTAGCACTTACTTGTTCCTCTTAGTGACCCCTGGGGTCTCTGGATGTCTAGGGTAGCCTTAGGAGTGGTCTTGGGAGTACTATGCCCTGCTGGTGCATTATAGCACTGGGCAGGGGTCCTCTTGGGCACGATCTGCCCTCTACACTGTGCCAGACTGGTGGTCCTCTCAGGCTAGCTCCCTGCCTGGGCCGCATGGCACAGGACTTGTGATCATCTCAGGCTCACTCTCAACTGGGCCCTGCAACCCCTGGCAGGGTCCCTTTTTTCTTAGACTACCTCCCCAATAAAAATGTTGTAAAAGTAACTTTTATTTACCAGATGTAATTGTCTTGTCATCTCAAAGGCTTACTGTTGAATAAGCTTACTCCTTCCAGTTCTTTTTTAACTGTGGCTGGTCAGTTCAACTCTTCTCTCTCAAATGCCTCTCCAAGCTGACTGATTCAAACTGGCTTCTCTTAGCTTCTCTATGAATTGTGTTGCTTGGCAAAACTGCCCCTAAATTCCACAAACTGAACTGCACTGACTGCACAGAACTGAACTGAACTCCACTCAACTGAACTCGACAGAACTCCCTCTCATTACAGATAGTTGTGAGCCAGCATATGGTTACTGGGGATTGAACTTAGGACCTCTGGAAGAGCAGTCAATGCTCTTAACTGCTGAACTATCTCTCCAGTCCAGTGTGCTGCTCTTTTAAATCACCTCCCTTTCCTATCCTTTCTTGTGAGAGGTGGGCGTAACCTATCTTAGACTTGTTCTGTCAAATCTTTCTCTGATTCATCACTTTGTCTGCCCCTCAATTAGATGTAACTTTCAAACATGACTGTTTTCTTCTACAAACTAACCTTACCTACATTGTTTGGGATTAAAGGTACTAAGGGCATGTCTCTATTCCAGCCAGAGGGATTAAAGATGTACAGTGTGCATTCCAGCCAGATCACACAGACCTAGAGGGTCTCTGAATGTGATGCATTGGCAGAGTAACCACGTTGCTGCTTAAAATTCCTTTATAATTTTTTTTAAGTTAGCTGTAATGATATGTAAGGTGAAGCCTTTGGGTCTGGCTTTCAGCAAAACGTTTCAGTAAAGCCTTTGCTGTGTTTGGATTAACCAGTAGAGACTGAGAAACTGTTTGAAGACTGAACCTTGAAGACATGCTGTCTCCTTGGAAAGATTGCACTCGGGGCTTTGTGAGAGCTTGCAGCTGTACAGACACTACTCCTAAGACACTCCTGGCAAACTAGGACTTCTTACTTTGGATTATGGTTAGCCATGGTCAAAAGGGCCTGAGATCCGTGTGGGCTGCCTGCTCTCGAGGACAGCAAGGACAAGATAACTTTGGTCATTGGGACCTTTCCCAGCCCCGATTAATGCTGTGTAACGATTGAATAAAAGCAACTGGAGTCACCTAGTCAGGGTCAGTCTTTTTTCCAAGAAGTATGAACACGTCTGCTCCTGGGGAAAATGAAGGCTTAGCATCGTGGTGAGCTTCTCTCTCTACTGCAGCACCTACAACCAACATCTACCAATGGCTACCCGTTGGATGCCTTATTGTTTTTTTTCTCCCATCGGGTTTCTCAAGCCACGTCTCACGAACCAGTGAATATTAAAGACAGCTGAAGCTGAAGTCTGTACAAAAGCTAGTTATAGGAATTTCTTTAAATACTCCACCTAAGTGTGGGTAGGATGGCTCAGTGGGTAGGATGGCTCAGTGGGTAGGAGGACTTGCTATGCACTTAAGACCTGAGCTCAGATCCTGCTACCTATGTAAAAGGCTGGGCATAGCTGTGCACACTTACAACGCTCCCACTTGGGGGAGATGGTTTTTTGACCACTAGCATGGGTCAAAAAAGTGAGCTCCAGTTTTAAATGGAAGACCCTGTTTAATAAATATGGCTGTCGGGCATGGTGGTACAGACCTTTAATCCCAGCATGTGGGAGGCAGAGGCTGGCAGAGCTCTGTGAGTTTAAAGCCAACCTGTTCTACAGAGTGAGTCCAGGGCAGCCAGGTTAACTTCAGCGGTCTGTTACTTTGTTTCAAGTCCTGATAACCTGGCTTCCAACGCTGGTTTATTGAATCAGGGTTGTGCACTAGCTACCAGCAGTACTTTTTCTAGCCTACTTTCTTTGGGAGTGCAAATTTGAAAGTTAGTTTGAATCTTCATTCCAACGAATTTATCCACAACTAATCCAAAATGGCAGCAAGTTTTAGGACTTCTAGACCCTTTACCCAAGCTACACTTATTTATATTTACTATATGGAGTGAAAATTCATAGCACTTGGTCATTTGTTCAAATATAAGATTTATAAAATCAATACATTCCAATTTGAGAAGGGTGTTTTGTTAAATTACCAAGTTTTTCAAAACAGGCCTGTCCAGCAAAATTCAATACTTCTCCCCCAGTACTTAATAAATGGAATTTTCTTTGACTTGCATTCATTTCCCATGGATTATGAACCCATTCATACTCTCCATTTTTAGAATAAAAGGTTCCTTTCTGAAGAGGTCAAAATTTTAAGGTAAAAATGTGGTCCCAGTTCCTAAATTCCCACTTTCTTTTCACTCTTGAATGTGTATCTGTGAAATCTGAAGATGTGATCCCACTGATTGTGGGATATGCCAACCTGGCTTCTATAATGTGAGGGTAATGAGGAAAGAGAGAAGCAAACATACATCTAAGAGAATGACCTAGCCGTGTTGTAAAGTCATTCAGAACTATCTTGGGTACATTTTCTGTGGGGTCTTCACCTCATTTCTTAATCTCTTTACGAAGACGAACACTACTTATTTTAAAACGAGTAGTTGGACCATTTGGCAAGTGACTCGAAATAAGTCCATTTGGCGTTAATAACAATAGGGTTTGTGAAACCTTTTACAATGGACTGTGGAGTGTTTTGTTTTGTTTTTTTCAGAGTCAGTCCTCCTCTGTAATAAACATGTGAATCTGGCATAAGTGTTGAGAGCTGCTTCAGGGTCATGCTGCTCTCCCATGAGGTCTATTTGACCTTGCGATGAGAATCTTAGGAGACAGAATGTCTGTCTGCTGAAGTAAGAAGCAAATTCATAAGCCGCCCCTTTGCCATTGGGGTCTGCTGTGGTTTCATCACAGACTCATGGTCTTGGAGAGAGGCTTTCGTGGAGCCATATCACCAAGCATCTCTCTCTCTCTCTCTTTTTTTTTTTTTTTAAAGTTTTCTTCCTGCTGCTGCTGTTTCCACCTCATGAACATCAAGTGTCTCCACTGTTATTCTAAAGCCCAGAAGGAAGGCAGCCTACTGTCTGCAGCCCCATCACTTGCAAATGTAGCCTCTTGAGGCTCCTCAGCAGCGGGTTTTCTTCCTCAAGTCTCCCTTGCAGCCACCGCTACTGCCACCCTTCTCCCTGGCATTTGCCATGTTGTTTCTATTCATTTTATTTTATAGATGCAGATATGTGCACCACACGTGTGCCTACTGGAATCCCCCCAGAGCTGGTGTTAGAGATGGCTGTGAGCCACCAAGTGGGTGCTTGGGATTGAACCTGGGTCCTCTGCAAGAGACTCTCTTCCCAGGGGACTGGATCATGTCAAGGCGATCCCACGGGATTATGCCATCAGAACTAATGGCCTGAGTCCTGACCAGTGTCACCCTCCTGCTCATAGAAGCCTTTTAAGAAACAGCTTTTAAAATTACATTTATATAGTTTTTAAATTTATTTTTATGTTTTGGTTTTTTGAGACTGGGACTTGTGTAGCCCTGGAACTCGATTTGTAGACCAGGCTGGCCTTGAACTCACTGAGATGCTCCTGTCTCTGCCTCCACAGTGCTAGGATTAAAGGTGTGTAACACCAGGCCCAACTGACTCCTGCTATTTTGTACTTTTTCTGGAGCCCTAGGACTGAGAATTGCCTGTAGAAGGGATAGAGGGATGAGTCTCTCCTGGAGATAATTGACATAACTTCTCCATTCACCAGTGTACCCAAAGGTGACATTTAAGGGGTCATGGCTGAGAGAAGGGCACCAGCAGAAACACAAGGACAGTAGGATCACATACCCATTCCTGGGCCCACAATGACTTCTGCTTTGGGCTCCTTAGGACGGGGCTATGAATTACCCCCTCATACCCTGCAGGTTCATGTGTGTGAATACCCAGTCCCTAGATGGTGTGTCTTTTCTGGGGTTTCTCAAACTTTTAAGAAAGGAGGCATGCTTGGTGGAGGTGGGTCACCAGAGCTGGCTTTTGAGGACCATATGAAGCTACTTCTGGTCTGAGCTATTCACCAAGCTTTCCAGACATGAAAGCCAGCACCTTCAGTCTCTTGTTATCACAGTTTACCTGGCTTAGGCTACTTTTGCCACCATGCCTTCCCTGCCACAGTGAACTGAAACCCATCCTCTCTCAAGGAGTTCCTATCAGGTGTCTCATCCTGGCAATGCCGCAGCTAGTACCCATGATACAAAGCTAATCCTCACCCAAGAGAAGGGGTGCAGACCCCTCTGACTATAACATCACCTCATGGGGGCTGGAGAGTAAGGTGAGTACTGAAGGGCAATTGTTGCTCTTAGAGATGACGCAGGAAGATCCCCAGCATCCATATGGTGAGTCCCAGCTGTCTATATTTCAAGTTCTATGGTATATGCCCTCCCCTGACCTCCTTGGGCATCAGATACACACAGGCATGTTGCACACACATACATGCAGGCAAACACATAAATCTTTTTTTTTTTTTTTTTTTTAAATCCCTCCTTGGAGGGAGGGTCATAAGAAAGCCGAAAGTTCGGAAAGTTACAAATTCACAAGGCCCCTCCCCCAGGTCATCCAATCAGTAAACACTTGTTAAAAGGTTGTAACATGGAGGTATGAGGTGGGAGGGCTCAAGAAATCAGCTAGATTTGGGTGGGATCATTTCTTCAGACTGCCTTTGGTGCCCTATCTGGCGTGAACAGACATCTGTTTACATCACCCCGTAAAAAGTCACACAAGACCTTCACCTGCATGCAGTGCTGAAGGGTAGGCTGGCCCAGGGCTAGGAATTGTCCTCAGAAACACACCCATGAAAGTATGGGCGGGGTGGCTGCTGGCACACGGTCGGCCACTTCCACACTTCTGATATTCATGTAACAAGGCCGCACCAGGCCACCCACAGAGACATACAAAATGGGAGAGGCTGCCCCAGCTATGAGACTAGGAGACCTGGGCTCAGAGAGGTAAGACTGACTTCTCAGGCAGGAAATAACTGAGGGAACCTGAGTGTTCCCATAAGGAAGTCCTCGCTTTGTGTCTGACCTCACATACTCGGGAGGCTGTGAGATTTAAAAGTTGTGGTGGGTGTCTCTCCTCTCTGGAATGGGCTTGATCAACTATTACTGTCCTCGCCTTACCCCACTCCCACCAGGAAAACAGGTCAACAGAAAACGAGATTAAAGGTCAGGACCCAGAGCACACCTTCATGCTTCCTTGGTCTCTGCTCAGGACCAAGGCTGAGCTCTGAGATGATGATGGGGCTTAGATCCCAAAGGCCCCGTGAGGAAGCAGGCTAGGGATGTTGGCACCTACATAGGTGCATGAATACTCCAGACATCTGGGCACAGGTGTGCACAACCACATGTTCCTATGAGTATGTGGTCTCTGACATCCTTTTTTTCTTTAAAGATTTATTTTATTTATGAGTATACTGTGGCTGTACAGATGGCTGTGAGCCACCATGTGGTCGCTGGGATCCGAACTCAGGACCTTCGGAAGAGCAGTCAGTGCTCTAACCCACTGAGCCATCTCACCAGCCTGCTCTCTTGACATTCTGTATTTTAAAAACACAATTACCCAAAGTCAGGGTCTGGTACTCCCTAACTTCCCCCCCCAGGCAAGATAAAGGCCAGATGTCTCCACAACCCCTCAAATCATATTTTAAAAGGATTTATTGGTACTGGCTGGGCATATTTGGGACCTTGAAGTTTCAAAGACAGGTGGGGACATGGAGAGGATGCACATTGCTATCTCTGAGCTTGAGGGACCAGCTGGGATTGGTGGCAGTTCTGGCCCAAGGGGGGTCCAAGATGCAGGGTGCTGCACTATGTAGAGTGCAGAGTGGAACGTGCACGGAGTGGGGTTCAGGGTCCATGGTGTGGGGTACAGGCTGCGAATGCACACCGTAGGTATGGTGGTTAATATTACACTTAAAAGTTCAGACTGACTATGCTTGAGAGACCAAAGCAAAAAAAACCTCTAAGGTGAAAGTCCCTAGCTTGTGCGGATTACACACTAACAGTCCACTTCCTCTTTCTCCCAGATACCGAAGACTACTCTGAAATTGATTGGCCTTGTAAAATTTGCTCTTCTAGCAAATTTAGTTGTAAGACTAACTGCTGTTTCTGCGTTTGTAATTAATCTTGCTTCCTCTGCTCAAAGGATGACCCGGACAACTGCCAAGACATACATGTTAAAATTTATGCTCCGGCCTACATGTCAGCAGGCCACACGCAAATCTTGTAGGGTTTGCCTTTATAAGCTCTGGGCTGATAATGGCCAGGGCTCGCATCTTGGAAGCGACCTCGGGTGCAGAGCTGGCCCCAATCAATCTGGGTGCCGGTATCTAAAAAAAAAAAAAAAAAAACCTGCTTCTTATTAAAATGTATTCCTAGTCATGCTTAATCTCTGAGCGGCCCCAGACCCCTAACAGAAGGGTGCGCGGTGTACGGTGCAAAAAATGTGAGCCTAGAGCTCCTGGGCAAAGACCGGCTCTCTAGAAGGGGAACTCGCAGACGAAGTAGAGGCGCCGCTCACAGTCATGGTCCCACCAGGAACCGTCGTCTGAGGCCTGGGCCACACAGTTCTCCAGGACGCCGCCATTGGGCTGATCCGGGCTGAGTGGATGGGATGCCGGACTAGGCTGGGCGCCGCCGGACTCCAGGCTGAATGCGCGGTGCCAGGCGAAGAACGACACGCGCTGGCCGTTCTCGAAAAGGTAGAGCCCCTCCGAGCGCCGGTCGTGCACTCCCAGCCACACGGGCCAGTTGTAGGGGGCGAGAGCAGCGCGTAAGTACCGGCTGAGCGCCTCCATTTGCTGGCGGTCCGCAGGCTGCGCTAAGCTCCCACCTCGCGCCTTGCACCGCGCCTGCGCCGCCGCCTGGGTCTCGAAGTCTCGCGAGAGCAGGAAGCACTTGTGGCCCAGGCGCAGGCCCTTCAGGCAGCCTGTGTGGTAGGGTGAGGCGGAGTCAGAACGTTGCGGGTAGGAGGGGGCGAGGCCAAAGCTAGGCCTTTAGGTGATCAGTGAGGTGGAACCAAGGTTGCAGGAGGCGGGAGAGGGCGGGGCCGGTAGGTAGAGGGAGGAGCCTGAGCCGTGGAGCGGTGCCTCGGATAGAGGGCGGGGCCAGGTGAAGGAGGGCGGAGCCAAAGCGCTGAGGCCCGGAAACCAATGAAGCAGAGCCAGGACTGCAGGGGGCGTTGTTATAGCGATGGGGGCTGGAAAAGGGGCGGAGTCAAAGTTAGAACCTCTGTGACCAGCGAAGCCAAGACGAGGGGTGCTGGCCGGAGGCGTGGTTAAAAGGAGAAGACAAACCGTTCAGTGGTGGAAAACCATCAGCAGGAGCCAAAGCGCTGAGGGCAGTGAAGGCTTGGATAGTAGGAGGGAGTAGAACTTCTGTGACCAGTGAGGCCTGGCCAGGCTGTCAGGGGCAGGGCCAATGCTTTTGTGGGTTGAAAAGGGTGGGGCCAAGGGGAGCCTTGTTAGAGCAGAAGTGTCTTAACGAGGTGGAGCCAGGGCCTTCGGGGGGCGTGGCCAGTGTGTGGGCGGTTCCACACTATGGGTGGGGCTTTCAGGGTGTGGCCCAGGTTGGAGCAAGGAATGTCTCACCCACCTCGCAATCCCGCTCTAGATGTGCCCACACCTCCCAGTTCTGTGTGGACCCTCTGGTATCCTGATACCTGCGGTCTCCAAGTCTGCAGACCTGGGCCCCCTCCTCCCTCCCCACCTAGGCCCTCTTGATGCTGCCGAGACTCACCCTCCAAGCGGCCGTGCTCCTGCTCAGCACGGACCCGTCCCTCCTTCAGGGCTTGCACTGAGTCGCGGGTGTCACTCGCAGCATCCCGCAGCTGCCGCAGCCCCTGGGTCAGCTCAACCACACGGGTGTCCAAAACGTGCAGACGGATGTGCAGTTGGTGTAGGCCTGCATCGAGGCTAGCCAAGCGCCCCACTGTGAAAAGACAGAAGAAGGTACAACTAGAGGCACAATCAAGGACTCTAAGCTTAGGGGAGGGCACGACCCTCAAGACTGGGACAGATGAGGCGATCTGTGGGATATGTAACCATGTCAATGAAGTTCAGTGGTTTGAGCTCTTGACAGGAAGACACATCTAGGGACCTTGGGCCCCTAATGTGACTGGCCTCCTGGTTGGGTCAGCGCTTGACAGGCAGGCCACCCTGGCTTCTGAATACTCACAGATGTAAGTGACAGTGTCCTCTGGTGTGGGAGAAGGGCTGGGGAAAGGGTTGGGACTAGAAGAAGGTGCTGTGGTGGTTTCCTCTTCCTCTTCTTCCCTTTGAGTCTCTGTGGTCTCCCAGACCTCTTTGTCTTCAGGGCTTTCGGCAAGATTTTTCTTATTTCCCACCCCAGTGGGCAGCCCTAGGGCCTCCTGGAGATCCTGTGTCAGAGAATGCATGTCAGTCTCCTTCCCGCCTACCCTCTCAGCTCTCTTCTGAAACCATTGTTCCATATAATCCCCATTACTTTTCTTTGCCCATCAGAACACTTCATCCCAAACCCACAGTGCCCCTCCAACACTCACCTTCAATTTCAGTGACTCCCGCTCTCGCTCCTCCTCCAGGGCACCTCCCCAGCCTCCCTCCCACTCCCTCCCAGGACCTCGGGCTCCATGGCCAAAACTCAAAAGCTGAGGGACCACTAGGGCCCCCAAGAGCCAGGCTGCCTGCATCCAGCTGGGCTTCCCAGCACCCAAGCTAGTAGAGGTCAGGATGCCTGGAGTAGGACTGGAGTCTAGGGCTAGCAAATGTCCCAGTCTGGTGGGCAGATCACTAGCCTCTTGAACCTTCTCTCTGCCAGGCTTTTTCTTCTGCCTCCCCTCCTGATCTGCTCTGTCTCAACTTTTGGTCTCCTCAGCTTCTCCTGGTGTGTCTCCCCGCCCCTCTTGGCTTCCAGGAGGCTCTGCCTCTGTGGCCGGAAACCTCCAACGTTCCAAAGCCTGATCCCGCCTTGGGTCTACCCACCCCACCCCCCAGCCCTGCCACTTTCCAGACCTCTGCTTCTGCCCTCTTTCCTCCCTTTTGCAAATACAAGCACTCAGATGGATAAAGGGGAGATGGGGAAAGTTCTGCAGGGCATCCTTGGTACTGGTGGGCCTCAGCCTTGGTCCAGGAACCTTCTCAGACTAGAGCAGGCTGTGATAGGATGCCAGCTTTTGACTGTTCGCTTCTCTCTGTCTTGGCCATTCCCGAGGAGGGGGCACACTGCAGAATATGCTAAGGTTGTTATTATCCTGTGGTCACCACTGACCACACAGCCTAATAAAGGGGACTCGTCTACCATTCTCAGACTCCAGGGCTCTCCCAATCTCTACCCAGATGGCCTATTCTGGCCCTACCAGCCCTTGTATGTGCCTGCTTGTGGGGATATGTGTGAACAGCATGCATGTGTGCTGCTTAAAAGATGTAACTCCAAGATTCTCCTGCAGGCCAGGCCCTGAGCAGGCTGATGCTGGGGTGGGAGGGGGTGGGAGTGAGCCCAGTGGTTCCCCCATCAAGGGAGGAGAAGGGGTTGACAATCGGAGCAGGTAACTTAAGGATGTATACTAACCAAGCACTGGGCATGAGCAGAGAACCCTCTGCAAGCTGCCTCATACCAGCCTGGACCACTGCAGAGGCCTCCCCTTGCTCTCTCTCCTTCTACAGAGCCCCTCCAATCTGGGCTGCTTGCCTGCCGCAGCCAGAGCAATCCTTCCAAACCATAAATCAGATCACATTACTCCCCACGCCCCTGCCTCCTCACCTTCCCATCAGAAGCAGGAGAGAAGCCAAACCCGGCCTCGCCTCGTCCTCAGTGCAGCCTGCAGGGCTGGGGCCTGGGAGAGAACCGTTTTCTGCAGTCTCACCTCATCCCCCCTCACCCTCCATCTCCACTGTGTCCTTCCTAGCCTTTTTCTCTTTCTGAAGACTCTTCCCCTCAGCTCTTTCTCATTCCCAAAGCCTCAGCTCTGACCACCAGACAAGATGCTTTCCAGAATGCCCCTTTTCTTCTACGTATGATCCAACCAGTATGGGCTTGTTTATTTACATCTGTCTCTTGCAGACCAAGGCATGGATTTTGGGGTTACTTCTGTATCCCCAAATCAAAGCAGGGCTTCCTAGCACCTAGAAAGTACTCAGTTAAGCGGATGAAGAAGGCCAATGTTACAGCAGCTTTTTTTTTTTTTTTTTTTAAGGCCTTAAAGTCAGACTTTTGTGTTTAGGTTGCACTGGAGTTCTCAAGGTATCTGCCTGAGTGGAGGTGCTAAGGACAGCGGAAGGTTCCCAATGCCAGGGAAGCAGACAGCCATGCCTTACCCATACCATGCCAGCCAGGCTCATGAGTCCTGCAGAGCTTTTCCAGCTTTAGTCCCGCAGGCCCTGTCAATTCAAAGATCTAGGGGTCCACACACTGCAAGGAAAAAGCAAAGACACTCAGAGAGGAGACATGGCAGCCTCATGGAGGTCATGGGTGTGGCATCATGTAGCCAAGGCTGCTACCTCCAAGCAGGTACTTCACATCTGCCCTCAGCTGCTGAGAGCCCCATGAGGGGCCTTGTAAAGGAACACACCAGTTTTCAAGAAAGCCTGGTATGCAGAGGGCAGAGTGACCTTGGGCAGCCAACTGGCTCCTTCGGAACCTCTCAGATGCTCATCTGTAGCACAGAGGTCTCTCATCGGAAGCCGGAGACCTCCACATAACGTGGAAGGGCCTTGTAAACTGTAGAATGTTTCATAGTCACTCAGTGTTTGTACCAGCACCAGCAGCTGTTCTCCATGGGCGCAGCTGCTCAGCACCTGGGTGGGTGCATCAAGACGAGGGCCTCTCTGAGCTGGGTACCAACTCCAGCTTATCCCAGGATGCCCCCAGAGAGGTTGCAGCTGGAGACAAACCCAGAAACTACCTAGAGCAACCTTCTGTAGGAGCTGGTATTCCCTAGTGGCCCTGGGGGCACTGCTGGGCAAAGTGGAAGCCATGGCTGAAGAGGGCTGAAAGATGCTGAACGAGTCTGCCTCCCTCTGTGAATGTACCGAGTACACAATTTAGCTTTGTGTGTCCATGTGTGTAAAATTGGAGGCGATATAGGATTGAGGGTATACACCTTCAGGTATGTTCTTTGAAACACCATAGCAGGCTGTAGAGAAGATGGAGACAGCCTCTGTGTTATTCACCCTTGATACCACCTCTTTATAGCTGGGTGACCTGGGCCAAATTACTTAGCCTTTCTGTGTGCCGACAGCAAAGAAGTCCCTGAACCTGGCACCTAGGGAGGGGTGCTGTGGGCAGGGGGTACCGTCAAACAGGCGTGCACACCTGTGATGGACAGTAGAGTGGGTGAGCAGCTCAGACAGCACACAGGTCTGTCTACCCGTGCTCCTTGTGGGCAGATCTAAGCATGCAATTGGTGTATGGTGTAGGTCAGTCTTGCAAGGTGCTATGGGCATGCAGTGGCACAGGGGCGTGACATTGTGCATGGAGCTGGGTGTGTGTCTCTAGGCGTGTGTACTGGCCAAGTGTGCCCTAAGGAGTAGGCAACTGCAGGAATGCTTGGTTTGCAAGACCAGCTTGGAGGAAGGGGTTTGTGCCTCAAGTTCTTCCACGCATGTGAGCTTATATGGAAAGTTGGGGGGGGGGGGTGTGTGTGTGGGGGTGTGTGTGTGTGAAGGTACACACATTTGGGGGTACAGGACCGGAATCTATAACCCACAGTATTCAATTTGGGAACATACAGACTCTACAAATACAAATAGCACCCCACCATGTGTAGAAAGGGTGGGGAGCAATCTGGAGGAGGGGCTCCCCTAAGAAGAGCAGGATCCCATTTGGGTACATGGGGGTAAGCAGGGGTGGAGTCTGGGTTTGGGGATGGGGCAGTGGAGATGAAGGGTGGAGGAGGGCGAGGGGAGGGGGTGGAGCCGCGTTGGGGGGGGG
>JADRCD010144143.1:0-17236 GCA_019843815.1 Montemys delectorum | reverse complement strand
TATATATATATATATATATATATATATATATATATATATATATATATGCTCTTGAGTAGAAAACAGGCAAAGCCTGTGCTCACCATGAGCTTTTACACACACACACATGCACACACACTCTAGACACATATATAAACACATGAATTACACACAGAGACACATGCATACACAAATAGAGAAGCATACGTACAGACAGACATACACACACACAGATTTCACGCCACTACAGATATAGATTCATATGAAGTATATTCCATGCTAAAACATGAAGGTAGAAACATGGCCTTCAAGCTAACAGTTTCTTAGAAATGGTTCTTACTCAACTCCTCATAGCACCAGGTATAGCACACATGAAGTCTCTGAAGTGAAAATGCACTGGTAGGCTGTGATCCTTTTCTGCTATATGCTTTAATTCGTGTGACAGAAGCAGCTCTTGTCACCGACCACTTGTCTGGCCATTCAGTATTTGCAAGCACTACAGCTGGGAATTCTCCTAGATGTCTTTTTATACAATTCACTGGGAATTACAACGCACTGCAGTGACTGAGAGGTAGTCTGCCTATACAGTGGAAAACCACACATCCTTCCATACCATCTCCCGAATGCTCCTCCCACCAACACTCTTCCTCATGCTCTATACTGGGAACCAGGCTTTTCTACCAGTAGATTCAATTCTATACACATCTTAAAGAAGAAATCATATCTATCTAAATCCAGAAATGACATAAGCTTCAGATAACAGACAACTTGCAGTTATGAACAGTCTTGCACACCAAATTTTTCAGATATTAGATCTTGTATATTTATGTAATGATAATTTTTCTTGTAGAACAAGCTATCTATCCTGTAACCTTGGATAAAGATATCAGTAGAAGGATTGTCTATGAGCTGAACCCCAATTGTTTTATCTACATTTAGAAGAGGGTAGTCATTTCTAAGGCACTGTAAGTATTCCATGCTACAATATGTAACTCCTAGACAGGTTTCAATCCAAATGATGTAGCAATGTAAGCTAAATAATCCATGGCTACCTCCATATGCTCCACCTCCAGAGCACATAATAGTCAAATAAATGTCCAGATGCTTTATTTTAAAACACAGGCACATATATACAAATATGTCCATATTAGAAAGAAAGTTACCACAGTGTATTAGAAAGCAATAAGGAGAAAGGAGAAGAGAAAGTGATTTAGTAATAGAAAATTCAAAAGTAACATAATCTGAATAAGGACATTTTAGTATGTAGCAAATGTAAACAAGAAATTTCCACAAATTATGAATTGCTTTTATTTTTCCTATAAGGTTCACCTGTAAGACAAAACCATGCAAAAAATAAAAAAACAAAAAACAAAACAAAACAAAAAACCAAATGAGAACACGGAATACCCATCTCTTACTAAGCATAAGGATCTAGGTCAGAAATGTTGATATAAAAGTACATGAAGGGTAGAAGCAGGGGGAGGGGAAAGCGATAGGGTGTTTGTGGAGGGGAAACAGGGGAAGCAGATAACATTTGAAATATAAATAAATAAAATATCCAAAAAAAGAAAGTACATGAAGGGGTGTTGTATTTTGTCAACATCTTTTTCAGCATCTGCGGAGATGAACATGTGACTTTTTCCTTTGAGTTTGTTTATGTAGTGGATTACATTGATGGGTTTCCATACATGGAACCATCCCTGCATCCCTGGGATGAAGCCTATTCGATCATGGTGAATAATCTTTTTAATATGTTCTTGAATTCAGTTTGAGAGATTTTATTGGGTATGTTTGCTCTGATATTCCTAAGTGAAGCTGGTCTGCAGGTCTCTCTCTTTGTTGGGTCTTTCTGTGGTTTTAGTATCAGCGTAGCTGTGGCTTCAGAGAACGAATTAGGTAGTGTTGCTTCTATTTTTATGAAATAGTTTGAAGAGTCTTGGTATTAGGTCTTCTTTGAAGGTCTCATAGAACTCTGAACTAAATCCATCTGGTCCTGGGTTTTCTTTTTTCTTTTTTGGTTGGGAGACTTTTAATGACTGCTGCTATTTCCTTAGAGGTTATGGGGCTGTTTAGATGGTTTATCTGACCCTGATTTAACTTTGGTACCTGTGATCTGTCTAGAAAACCATCCATTTCATCTAGATTTTCCAGTTTTGTTGAATGTAAGCTTCTGTAGTAGGATCTCATGATTTTTTGAATTTCTTCAGTTTCTGTTGTTATGCCTGCTTTTTCATTTCTGATTTTTTTTTTTTTAATTTGGATACTGTCTCAGAACCAGTACATTATTTAAGGTTGTAAGATTTTCTCCTTAGGAACTGGTCATGTACATGAATATTCCACATATTATATTAGAGTTAAATATCCCCCAAAAGACCATGTATTAAAAGACCCAGATTACTCTGCCATGGGGAAGACTTTGAATTAAAGTCTAATCGAAAGTCTTCCTCTCATTAGAGATTTAAACTTAAAAAGATTGGTCTATTCTTTCATTTTTCAGCTATGAGGAGAGTGGCTTTGGCCTATCATGCATGTCTGACAGAGCTACTACCAAAGGCTCAAAGCAGTCAGTCTAATAGCTGTCAATTGCACCTTCCCCAGTGTGAGTAAACCTGTGAGCTTTATAAACTGATTCTCTCAGCTATTTATAATGGAAATCACAATGGAAAGCTAACTCGCACATCTCTAAGGACTTAAGGGAGTCAAAAAATGCAGCACAGTTTCATATGATTATCAATACATATTAGAATATTAAGTGAATCTCCAATAAGTACACATGGCTATTAACATTTGTTGAGTAAAAAATAAAGCCACTAGTATTTTAAGAGAATTAGTGAAGGGAGAGCTAGGGAAAGATGTCTTTTGTAATACAAACCCACAGTCACCAGACAGGAACATCAGCGGGTCCTCAAACCTTGCTGGGGTTTGCAGAATCCTAAGGGGAAGGCAAGAATGCTTGTCATAGTGTGCCCAACTGACCTTCCCATCTTTTGTCAGATCTGCTGCTGTCATTTCAGGAGACACCCTGTTCCTGTGAGGGCTACTTTTTTTTTTTTTAATTGTAAGTTACAGCCCTGGTTCTGCCTGCCATATTGTAATATGAATTTCTATTATGGACTGCATTTTTTTCCGTAGGGCAAATCTAAACAGTAGTAAAAGAAAAATGAATCTTAAATATGGAGACAGGAATCAGCCTGTGTCTTGGCCATCACTGAGAGCGGGTCTCTCAACACATCCTGGTGATGCTTGCTGCTTCGTACAGAGCTTAAACTCAGTTCTTCTGTTTCAGAGCCTGCTTTAGTAAACGTCATTGCTCCTGAGTGTAACATTTTTAATCACTTGTGTGTTGTGTGCATCTTGCCGCCTCCTCTTATAGTATCCGAGAGAGGATTTAACGAATGTTACGGATTTCAGAACATCTCTCAGCAAGATCTCACATGGAGACAGTTTTTATGCTGGCCTAGTGTTTTTCCATAAAAATTATTACTTTTTGTATAATTTCACAACTGAAAGCCAAAGTATATGTGTGTAACTGGAGAAGTATTGCAACTGCAGGGTAAAATTGTCCTAAGAAGGAAAAATGTTCAAATGTCTCGAAGACAGTTGTAACAGTTAGTGAAGTAAGAAGTACTAGAAAAATGTTCTAGA
Organism: Montemys delectorum; assembly: GCA_019843815.1. NCBI lineage: Eukaryota > Metazoa > Chordata > Mammalia > Rodentia > Muridae > Montemys > Montemys delectorum. Next base: position 13,612 of record JADRCD010144143.1, on the reverse strand, counting down.
AACAAAACCAGGCTGCTATGGTTGCTGTCCCGCAGCTACCCTGATGGCCTAGATGCTCTGGCCAAATGTGGTTTAGTGGCATTGAAACTGAAAGTCACAGTGAGTCAGGAGTCACAGATCTGTATTGTTTTGGAGGGTTCCACCCACCTCCGTCTCCAACAAGCTGGCTTCTCTCCCGGTGGGTAGATTTTTTTTCTCAGCTTAAACATGTGGGTGGTTTTTTTTTTTTTTTTTTTCTGGGAGTAACTAGGGAGATACCATAGTTTATATAGAATGATCTTTAAAGTTGTGTGAGAAAGCAGTCACCAGCCCCAGTTACACACTTGTAGTGGAGGGAAAACAGGAGGGCGTCTGAGGTTGGCACACCGTGGACTCCAATTTCAGCTAGAAATTTCCAATGGTTGGGAGAAAACCTACCCACCAACTACCAAAACGAGGAGCTATGGAGTACTTTATATTTTCCCATAAAACATTTTATAGGCTAAAAATGTGTAACAGTTAAACATGGTGAAGATAATAAAATAGAAATAAAAAATTAACCACTTTTAACATTAGCATTTTATTAATATTGTACTTCTATTGCTATGTTAACTTAAGTGTAGTTGAAAAATGTGGTTTGAGTGACTAAAATATTCCCATGAAGAAGGCATTTTAACACTGTTCCCAGAGATTAAAAAAGAAAGAAAAAAAAAAAAGAAAAACCTCGGTGTTTTATTATTATGTAGGAAATTTTTTCCTCTTGATAAAATGAAAGTAGGTATGTAAGTGTGCATGCTTTCATGAAAAGTGCACCAACAATAGTTAACAGTGGAACGAGACGTCAGTATGGCTAGCCTAAAAAAATAAAATTAGTGCCAGAGAGGGTCCATTTCTTTTCCTACAAATAGAAATTTGTCATTAGGTTTGTCTTAAGTACAAATTTAAATAATCCTTCTAAAATGCACAAATAAAAATCAATAGCAGAGACTGGAACTTCCTCCAAGTATTTGCTGTGGCTGTCGCTAACTTTTGTGCGAGATGCACTAGTATCAACAGCAAGTGCGCAGTCACACATAGGGGCATTCAGAACTGCTTACATTTACCTCGTGCGTGTGTCTCAAAGCTTAGCATTAAATAGGTAATACTGAAATAATCTTCAGGTTTTGAAATCCAGTTCAGATGTCGTGTGTAATTTGTGTCAGGTGAATAATCTGCCCGGGCTTCTGCTTTCTTCACGCTCACCGCACATATCAAAATCAAAAGCTCCACTCAATATTAACATAAAACCTGGCCAACGTTCTATTGCTGGAAAAAGGTGATTTTAATCCATGCAAAGTGGTGCTTGCCTGTAATCCCAGCACTAGGAAGGCTGACGCAGGATTACCAAGAATTTGAGTCAAGCTTTGGCTACATACTAAGCTCTTGTCCCTGTCCACAAGCATGTTTCTTAGTGTAGAAATAATCTTTAAAAATACAGCCTTTCAGTACAGTTTACTAGGTTTTTCTTATATAAAGAAACTTATAGCTCGGCAGTGGTGGCGCACGCCTTCAATCCCAGCACCGGGAGGCAGAGGCAGGTGGATTTCTGAGTTCGAGGCCAGCCTGGTCTACAGAGTGAGTTCCAGGACAGCTAGGACTACACAGAGAAACCCTGTCTGGAAAAAAAAGTCAAAAGAAAAAAAAAGAAACTTATTTTGAAAGATGAGTACTAAGCAATCTAACAAAGCCTGACTTGGAATGCTAGAAAAATATGACATCATTGCATCAGAGGGAGCTTTATGGAAAGGACACAAGAGTCTTTCTGTGTGTGTGTGTGTGTGTGTGTGTGTGTGTATGAGTGTGTGTGTGTGTGAGAGTGTATGTGAGTGTGTGTGTGAGTGTGTGTGAGTGTGTGTGAGTGTGAGTGTGAGTGTGTGTGAGTGTGTGTATGAGTATGTGTGTGAGTGTATGTGAGTGTGTGAGTGTGTGTGTGTGAGTGTGTGTGCGAGTGTGTGTGAGTGTGTGTGTGTAAGTGTGTGTGTGTGTGTGTGTGTATGTGTGTGTGTACGCATGTGCATGTATGTTACTATATCGGAAATACCCTTAGTTTCTAATTACCTTACAAACACAGCTATGAGATCAGTTCAACAGGAATAAACTATTCCTCCAAAGCTCTCTTTCCGCTCCAAAGAGCCCATATATTCATGCAATAGATGTAATTTTAATATAATCCATATACATCTGCTAAGCTGATTCCTCAACAACCATAAAATAATTAAATGGGTGAAAATGTAGTAAACAATGTCTAGAACTAGCAGCTATTTAAGGAAAAGAAGCCAGAGTTACTGCAGATCTTTTTGTAACAGACAATAGAAAACATAGTTCAAAATTATAGTATAAAAATAAATTATTAAAAGCCAAGTGTATCTCACTAACTAGATGTTGGTTATAGTAGTTTGCAATTGGATACTGAAATTGTTTGGATTTTTCCAATTGAACAGCAATAATTGGTACCAGAAAGATTTACTACTAATTAAATTATCCCAATTTGCATCTTTTTTTTTAACCTGGAGTATATACAAACCATAGAGCCACCGGGATAAAGTTTCCTTTTAAAGGAACAGTTCTTTAACCTAAATTTTTCATCTAAAATAATGGCAATGATTATTAAATATAAATCAAAATGAGGCATATGTAACATATATTTATATATAGCATCAGAGACTTAGTTCCTCCTTTACATACAGTGTTGTGAAGGCAATAGGAAGATACACTTAGCCAAGAAGGCATTGCCCACGGCCCAGCAAGGAGGATGCTTGGCCTGAAACACACAACCCGACTCCAGAGGCTGAGGAAGAATGTTCCTATCGCACAAGAATGGGAAAATTTTCACCTCCCTAAAACACAATTTACCATCAAGTTCTTCCCTCCCCATACATACTTATATTCACAATACACAATTTACCATCAAGTTCTTCCCTCCCCGTACATACTTATATTCACAAGACACACAGAATAGGACTTCTGTCCTCAAGAAAGGTAGAATAAAATATTATACGTACAAGTTTAAAATCCTAAGAAGCTAGAGTGTGAAGGAAAATGGAGGTGAGAGGAAGAAGAAGAGGTGTGGGGAAAGTGGGTGGACATGATTTGATAGGAGGAAGATACTCTCTCGTGAGCTACTGCACCACGGGGAGCTGAAGGTACCAAGCAGCATCTACTGAGCGTCCGAAAAGCTAGAAGAAAGGCTGTTGAATTGTTCATCTTAAAGAAATGCTAAATATTTAAAGAGGTACTTGCTCTTTATAAAGTACTGTATAAACAGTACAAGATGTATGCAAACAGGGAAATGGTAGATGGTACCACTGTAAGCATATACAATGATCATGTTTGTGTGTCACTTAAAAGTGGATAAAAACAGGACTAAAATAAGCCAAGGGGAATATAGTAAGCTTCAAATATTGCAGATTATAAATAATTCCATACATAACTCCAGATACCCCTACTATACAAAGGGATGCTAAGTAAATGCAAAATGTGGTAAAGGGCTATAAGAAAGTCATACTATTCTATCCTAATAGTCAATTATTTTTGTTGTGCATTCATTTTACAAAATAGTAGGTCTCAATTTGCTGTTTTTACACATGTATAACAAACTTTAATTAGCATTTTTGTTCCCTTCATTTCCTCACACTGGGACCCTCCCTTGTCCTAAACACCCCTTCTTCTACTTTCATATAGTCTATTTTAAGCCTATATTCTGAATATGAGAAAAAAATGAGGTATTTATCTGAGTCTGGCTTACTTCACATAACATATTGCACAACACTTCTACACGTTTCCTAAAAATGGCATAATTCTGTTCTAATGCCTGAATTAAAACTATACTCTGAGAGCGCAATACTTTAATGGAAAATAAGAGAACACATAAGAAGAGCAAAGAGAACAACATGAAGCAAATAAGAAGGAGGCATAGATACAGGAAGCGAGGAGGATTCAGTATCCTCCTGGATCCGGTATCTGGGATCCAAACCACACTTCACAGCAGGCTCAGGTAAATGGCCAACACCAACTAAATGCAAAGAATGTATTTTTGTGATTTTTTTTTGTCCTATATCGTTGGCTTGGGTAATTTTCTGTCTTTCTGGTCTTTTGTGTATGATATGATGGTTTTCAGGTTTGAGTTTTATGGGTTTTGATTGTGTGTGTGTGTTTCTTGTGCTTTTGATCATTTTTGTTTTCTTTTTTTAAAGAATTATTTGATTTATTTGCTTGCTTGCTTAAGCAAGAGAGAAAGAGTTTGGAATTGGGTGGGTGTGGAGAAGTTGGGAGGAGACGGAAGAGGAAAAACCATGATCAGAACATATTTTATAAAAACAATTTTTCAATAAAAATTTAAATTTTAAATAATTTTCAAATTTTATAAAGAGAAAAGAATATAGAAAAAGGTATGAAAGAAAAAAGGGCTTTTATGACATGTCAAAAATTATCAAAAGAAATCCTAAAATGGAACTAAACTACAGTATTTATTATTGAAATTTGATAAAAAGGAAATTTCAAAAAATAAAAAAGTAGTTGTTTCCTATTAATTTATACTAAAATATGATTTTAAAAATTACTGATTAATGTTCTGGAATATATTTTTCATTTTGATTTGGCTAAGCATGAAACAACATAGCCAATGATTTTGCTGGAATTTGTAATGCTGCAAGTGATCTGCATTAGGACTTGGAGCACAGCACTGTGGTAAATCCCTTACGAATATCACAAAAGAATGGTTTCAGGGCTTATCATATTAATCTCCTCCTAGGACTATACCAAATAAGTTTTAGAGCCACTAAAGTCTAAAAATCAACAGAAATACTATTAATAAAATCTTGGCACATAAGAGCCCGAATCTATGATAGAATAGTTGATAATAATTTTCCAAGTCAAGCATAGGATGTTTACACCATGTTTTTACTTTACAATGAGAATTAATGGTTAATTAGTCAAAATTAGAAAAAAATTAAAATGTGTAATAACCAACCTAAAGTAAATATCATTTATAAAACACTAAAGGCTGGGGCAGAAATATATATTTAAATAACCTTGGTAGGAGATAATTGTATAATTCTTTATATTTGAAATATTATATATATAATTTAACATACATGTATATAGAAGTTTCCAAACAGTTTCCAAAAGAGAATGAGATGGTAAATGAAGTGAAACCCCAGAGGTGAGTCACCATGTTGCTAAAAGCAAAGTGGTTTATTTTTCTGTTGTGGGTAGAAATTATTTAAGACCTTATAAAGCAATTTTAAAGATTTTATTTTTCATTCATATGTGTTTTTTCTGCATATTTGTAGGTGTACCGTGTTCATGCAGTGCTCTCAGAGACCAGAAGAAGGCATTAAATCCCCTATAACTAAAGTTACAGGAGACTGTGAGGCAACATGTGGGTCCAGGGAACCGAACCCAGGCCCTTTAGAAGAGCATCACATGCGCTTAACCTCTGTGCCATCTTTTCAGCCCCTTATAAAGCAACGTTTAATCCAAATAGAGCACAGGGCTTCCACATACGCTTTTACATTAAGCTGGTAGGTTCATCTCCCAGACTCTGTGACTCCGGAAGCAATGATGTCAATATAACACTCTCTTGGTCATCACACTGAAGAAGATTGCTTAAGACTAGTCAGTCAGTACTAGATGCTTTCCGATCTCCTCCACCCATACTGTCCACAGATCCTTCCCTCTGCCTCTCTCTTCACCCACACAGTCTCAGAACCTAAAAGAATACGGCCCTGTATTTCAGGCAGACAGTATACCTACCACAGTGGGTATAACTAAGCCTGACTACTCCAGGAGCTAACCTAACCTCCCTTCTGTGTAGACAACCCCCAAGACTGGTAAGTGTCAACACAAAAAAGACCTGGCTCCAAAACACACATTGGCATTAGAACATTATCTGTCATAGACGGTTTAAAATAGCTGCCTATTGAGGAAAAAAGTCCACAATGTACAATTTATAAAAATTATGAAGAAGCACTCCTGAGCACTTTTGGAAATAGTATTATCAGTCAAAACATGAATCAAAGGTTTGTTGAGAAGTGTTTACAAGGCTTTACAACAAGATTTTCTGTTAGGGAAAAAAGTCTGTGTTTTCATCACATTTAACCATGAATGTAAGAAGTTATAAGAGCATAAGTTAAAATTTTAAATACTTTCAAAAATAAGTACATGTAGTTCACTAAGTGGCTTAAAATATTTCATTATATTTTGAAGTTGTTGCAGGACTAATAAGTGTGCATTATGGAATTGCTATATGTTCATTATCTTATTCTGTTTAAATCCTAAGATAATGTTTTTGTTCTTCTAAAGTTACGGTAGTATTTTCATGAAATCTCAGTTTAAATACTTTTAACTTCTACAACTTGAAGATCATCATATCTCATAAAACGATGTATCATTCCAATCAATCAAAAATACATGTTAAAGCTATTATCATAGAATCAAAACCATACTCAAGTCTCTTCAATGACAATATTTTAAAATAGTTTTGCACATGTTTTATACATTTTTATCTTAAGGAGTAAACATAATATTCCAGTCCAACTATAAAAATTTCTGTCTATAAAAGCTATATCCAAGCCGGGTGGTGGTGGCGCACACCTTTAATCCCAGCACTTGGGAGGCAGAGGCAGGCAGATTTCTGAGTTCAAGGCCAGCCTGGTCTACAGAGTGAGTTCCAGGACAGCCAGGGCTACACGGAGAAACCCTGTCTCAAACAAACAAACAACAAACAAACAAACAAAAAAGCAGCTATGTCCATAACTACAATCGTAGATCTTGTCTGATACAATTTAAGTAAAATATTCTAAAGCCAAAACTCTAGAAAAGATCTTTTGAATTATATACTAAATTTTTTGAGTATTTTATAGAGCAATATTGAAGGCTATATGGAGAGGCACAGAGTTATTGAGGATAAATCAGGAAACATTGATTTAACATGTTGAATTTAGAGTCAGAAATCTGAAATTCAACTTCTGCTTTCCCATTTCACATATATCCTTGACTGGCTTACTTCATCTCTTTGACACTAGATTGATATACCTTTACACTCATATCCTATTAAAGGATATAAAGTCTTGCCTTTGTAATTGTAAATACAGAAGACTGACACATGTGCATTACTCCATTTTCCAGTAGGTATCTATCTGTAGAGTGGCTGTTGGGACATCTGCCTCATAAGATTGTTGCTATAAATGTAAATGGGTGGGATACTTTATGTCAAGTGCCTGGAGCCATGCCTGACATATAGATATGGCTTATTATCTACTGTTTACTGTGTTGTTGTCATTTTATAAGAATGACAGTGATCTAAAAGGAGAAAACTCTGGCAAAACACTGAAATCAAGCAGGCCCACATAAAGATTCAAGACTGGCTTGATATTTTTTCAACATGGATGGGTGGGTGGGGTTGGGGTGCTCAAAAAACACCTTTGGGTTCCATTGTTCAGGAGCCTTCCATCCTAAGTTTTGAAACAGGGTCTCTTGGTGGAACCTGGGACTAGCTCTCCAGTAGCTTACTCTCACCACTGCCAGCGTTTCTCATCAATGCTGATAATCACATTCAGGTTCTTGTGTTTGTCAAACAAACCTTTACCTACTGAGCCATCTCTCCAGCTAGGACTACTTAAAGGTTTGATCTGCCTTCAACTCAGCTTTTAGGGGCACTAGACTGAAAATCTAGGTGATATCTCACAGTAGGTTCTGAGTAGAGGTGAGCCAGTTCCAAAGGAGAGGGCTGCACTTCACCTCAGACTCCCACTAAGAACTGGCTGAGCAGATGACACACGCTGCTGCTTGTAAGGAGGAACCATGAACTTCATCTCTGGAGACTGAGAGCAAGCCTGCACACAACGCTGTTTAACTTCACTAGTTTAGTTCTTTGTGCGGCCAGCATAAATGTCATGATCTATTAAAAACACTCAAAACCTCAGGGAGCTAGGACGGATGTTGGAATTCTTTCCAAGCGTGGAAGAAGTGATTCAGGATGCAGAGACGTGCTGGAGGCTCCTAATGAAACTCAGCTCGCATTCATCATGTGCACAATCTTGGAACAGCTTTTGCTTTGTCCCAGATGGCGCCTTAAATATATTTCAAACTATTGTGGGCTTATATATATAGTACATGACAGAAGATAATTTAAACACAATGTCCCAACTGTATATTTGTTTGGGTTATAGCACTTACTGTGTACGCAATAAATGCCCTACTATGAAAATAATAAAACGATTTTCCTTGTACATAAATCATTCCCTGCTTTGTTACAGTGATTGCAAAGCGTGGATTAACTACACATGATGCTTGCTTTCTTCCTTAAGATTAGACTGAGAATCACTGTCAAGTACAGTTCTTTTATGACAAATTCAAGTGAGTTATAAATGAGATATATTTTATCTCTTGTATTTAATATATAGGAACAACTTTAAATAAATACATTAGTCTATGCATTAAACATAAGATGTGTCAATGGCCACAACACTGCATTACTGAGAAGAAATAGAACATTTTAAGAGCAAGGAGTAAGAGTATAATTCAGAATCTGAATATGATAATTTAATATAAAGGGAGTAGTATACATGTCACCAAATTAAAATATTCAGTTGCTCAGAAACTGGGAGAGAATAAAAGTAATGTTAATTTTTCCCCTAGGGGAATATATTTTTCAACGGGAGAAAGAGCTCCTCAAGTTAAGGATATACAGGGTAATTGGCATGAAGGGAACTGATTGTAGCACTGGCTCTGTCCATTACTGGCTATAGAAACCTATTCCACTTACCACTTCCTTCACATGCAAAGTAAGGAGCTGGATCTCTACAGCCCTTCCATCATCATTACCTTCATCATCATCATCCTCTTCATCATCATCAATTAATCATCATCCTCATCATCAACCATAATTATCAATCATTAATTATCATTATCATTAATCATAATCATCTTCATCATCAACCACCTTCATCATCAATCATCATTATTCATCATTAGTCATCTTCATCATACTCATCATCAATCATTATCTTCATTATCATTATCAATCCTCATCATCATCACCATAATCAATTATCATCATCTTCATCACCATCAATCATCTTCATCATTATCTTCTTCATCAATCATCACTATTAATCATCATTAATCATTATTATCATCATTGTTATCAATAATAATCACCATCATCTTCATCATCACCATCACCATCATCACCACCACCACCACCATCATCAACAACTTTCTGTGACTACCTTGTCCACTCCACTCCATAAGAACATGGACTCAAGAGCCAATCCATCATGTTCCCACTTAAACTGCCAGTTAACAAGATAGTCATTTAGCATATCTTTGTTCCAATCCCCCTTCTTGCAGTTTGTGACAATAAGTGTTTAATACAAATGCACTTTCTACATAACAGAGAAAAGGATCAAGAAGTATGACAGAATATATATATATATATATATATATATATGTATATGTATATACATATATATGTTAATACAGTATAGAATAGATATCACACATTCATACACCCACATAAACACCCCCCCACATACTCATACACACACACACACACACACACACACACATACACACACACACACACACACACATACACACACACACACACACACATACACACACACACATGCACAACACTCTCACACACGCATACCATATCATAATTCTGGGAAACGCTGCTATCCTTTAAAAAGTTTCAAATAATGATAGACATATATAGTATAGATATGTCCTCTACCTGTTTATTTCCTTACATGTGTATTGTTTGGAGTAACCTACTTGAATATGTATAAAGTGAAGTCTAATGTTAATAACTATAGCCCTGGACTCCATTAATTGATGTTGTAATTTTGGATGTGTTCACCGTCTCTGGTAGTATCACATGTAGCATGGAGACTGGCATGACAATAGCCAGCACATTGGACTGCTGAGAATTTCAAGGAAGCTATGCAGAGATGCACCTGCTAAAAGGTCTTTGATCATTATCTTTCCTTCTTTTTTTTTTTTTTAGATATTTTCTTTATTTACATGTAAATTTTTCCTTTCCCAGGTTCCCCTCCAAAAAACAAACAAACAAACAAACAAACAAAACCAACAAGAACAAACCCCTTTTGCCTCCCCCCTCCCCATGCCTGCCACCCCACCTTCTCCCATTTATTGGCCCTGGCATTCGCCTACACTGGGGCACAAAACCTTCACAAGGCCGAGGTCCTTTCCTCCTATAGATGATCGAATTTGCGATCCTCTTCTATACACATGCTGCCAGAACATTCAGTCCCACCATGTATAGTCCTTGATTGGTGGTTGGGTCCCTGGGAGCTCTGAGGGTACTAGTTAGTTCATATTGTTGTTCATCCTAAGGGGCTGCAAACCCTTCAGCTCCATAGAACCTTTCTCTAACTCCTTCATTGGGGACCATGTACTCAGTTCAATGAATGGCTGTGAGCCTCTACATCTGTATTGGTCAGGTATTATCTTTCTTTTTAAAGCTGTTTGGGGGTAACGTGTTAGCTGGAAATTGAATATATTTTCTCTTTGTCAGATAAAAGTCATTTTCATAAGGTCTTCCACTCACCATGCTAGTCAAGAGAAATTGTATTTTCACTTTATATGAGAGAAATGTAGAAAGTGGTTGCACTTCCTGGACATGGAAATTCGAGAGCAAAACTTATACTCCGGAACATGCACTTGGCCACAGTGTTACGGCGTCTTACAACATTTCTTTGACACAGCACACACTGCCCTCATGGATCTTACCCAAACAGCTTCTCCACACATCATCCTACTTGTGACTCCTAGTGTACCCTACAGTGTCATTCATCTATGCTGCAGCTCGTCCTTCAACCGAAAGGGTCTTGTGCTCTTTTTCCTCCTTCTTCTTCCCCCACCCAACACTCACATTTATAGATATGACTGGGGAATTATGAGGAAATGACATTGAATCAATCCTAAAGCAGATTCTTGAGTTGGGTGCCTCCTCTGACTCTACAGAACCCTTGTCGTGACCCCAGAGTTGCACATTTGATTGCATTAAAATTTGTCCTCCTCACTGGATAAGTAAATAACAAAATTAATTATGTATATTGTCAGATCCTAAAATAATAATCAGCATCAAGATGTCAATAAAGTTCCCTCTGAATAACGAATTCAGAAATCCATTAGCAACTTTAGGAGAACAACTGCTAGAGCTAACAAAGCTGCATTCACTGCTCATGTTCCTAGCAGGGTACGCGCTGCGTTACCCTCTTTGTGAAGGAAGAATGGTGTCACTCCACGGGTATGAGGACCAAGGCAGACAAGGAAGACGAATCTCTTCTACCTAATGCCACCTTTACACCGCACCTACCTCCAGCGAGGTGCCAATGAGCTCACATTAACTTCAACAACACAGAAATTACACCCAAGGGTCACGAACAAAGTCCAACAAAGGGCTGAGATATAGGAGGGATCATTTCAGGTTGGAGTAATAAGGAAAAAAAATGACACTAAGGAAATAAAGTTAATTAAAACTGGAGCTTCTTCTATTGCTGCATCTGTAAAATAAATCATGGTGAGAAAATCTTTAACTATTAAAGCATGAAATAAAATATTCTACCTTCCATGCTATTAAATGGAGTCAGAAAACTTAGCATATCTAAACTGCTACTGTGCACTGTGCAGCTGATAGGTAGAAGGTAAGGCAGGCAAGAGGGGAGAGGGCACGCAGTCACAGTCTGTGCCAAAGCTGAGGAAGGAGGCAAGTAGCATTGCTCTCTCGAGTCTTCCAACACTGTGTACCAAACGCTGAGCACTCACTAGTGTGAGCTTCTAAATGGCCTTTTAATAGAAATGACTGCAACCTCTTGTAAAGCAGAAATCTAAAATAATTGCAAATGAAAAGCCATAATCAAGTCCCTATGAAGGAAAAATGGGGAAAGCATATAGAAGCCAGAACAAGTTAATACATGTAATTGTATTCAGTATAAAAATTAATGTATTTCACTAAGAAGAAAATCACTAAGAATACATTAAATATTAATATGCTTATATTCATTCAAAAGTCTTAGCTTTGTGGTACCAGTTAATAGCTAAATGAGAACCTTTGAAATAAAGATAACAGGCTACTAGCTATCAACAATTTTGTTTCTAGTCTATCAAACATTTTCATCTGACTTCGTTCTGAGAACTAGCTTTCATGGTACTAGAAAGTGTCATGCAAACTTCTAATGTATGAAATTAACTAGCTATGATGCCTATGGATTACAATGGGCAACGTGTACCCTAGGGGTTCACATCCTGGCTGTAACCAACTGCTTTCTAATTGGATTTAGTTCTAATTGATAAAAAGGAAATTATGCTTGGTGCTGGAAACCTAGCCACCCTAGATCCCTGAGACTCCTGAGGTCATAGATCCTGGAAAGATCCTCCAATTGCCACTTTACTAAACCAGCACAATTCCTAATTGCATTCTAAATATTTTTCCTTATACCCACATTTAAGTGTAAGCGTCACCCTTTACCAAACAAAGAAACAAACATCTTCTGTTTGCAACTGATGGAGGCTATTGCAGAAACCCATGACAAACCAAAATGTAGAAAAAAAGTTATCATGTGGTACCTGGCCAGGACTGATACATCTACAACACAATTCCTGTCAGGGAAGCTGCCCTCATGAACGACAACTGCCTGAACAAGTCCTGAACAAGTTCTGGACAAGGGTACTGTCAGTAAACTGCTCACATGAAAGAAGGAAATCTCCTTTCTGGTTCCAGAAAGACAAAAGAATACAGGCAGCTAAAGAATGTTGAGAGGTTAAGGAAAAAAAAATCATCTTCCCCAGAGAAGAGCTCCCCAGTTGGCTTCCCAGTAACAAATGGGCAGCTCTGAAATCATATACATACAAGAAATATTATATGGACTGATCAGATTGTATTTACATATTTAGGGACACAAATATACACATATATCTTTCAAAATAATTAAAGAGGCTATAAATTTGAGAGAGAGCAGGGGGTTCACAGGAGGTAATAAGGGGAACAGGAAAGGGGAAGTCATGTTTTGATTTTAGAATTTTACAATTTTTTTTCATTTAAAAAGAATCAGCTGAATGAGTTGCAAACTGGTTTGACTATAAAAAAACTATTAATGGCTACATTTTTTACCTTTTTTTTATTAGATATTTTCTTTATTTACATGTAAATTTTTCCTTTCCCAGGTTCCCATTCAAAAAACAAACAAAAACAACAAGAACAAACCCCTTTTGCCTCCCCCCTCCCCATTCCTGCCACCCCACCCTCTCTCACTTATTGGCCTTGGCATTCCCCTACACTGGGGCACAAAACCTTCACAAGGCCGAGATCCTTTACTCCTATTGATGATCGATCGAATTTGCGATCCTCTACTATACACATGCTGCCAGAACATTCAGTCCCTGGGAGCTCTGAGGGTACTAGTTAGTTCATATTGTTGTTCGTCCTAAGGGGCTGCAAACCCTTCAGCTCCATAGAACCTTTCTCTAACTCCTTCATTGGAGACCGTGTACTCAGTTCAATGAATGGCTGTGAGCCTCTACATCTGTATTAGTCAGGTATTGTCAGAGCCTCTCAGGGACT
>JADRCD010144139.1:0-18621 GCA_019843815.1 Montemys delectorum | reverse complement strand
GGGGTGTTTTTTGGGGGGGGGGGGGGGGGGGGGGGGGGGGGGGGGGGTGACAGCAGGAGTGCTAAGTCAGCAGGGGCCTTTTGCTCAGCACCCTCAAAGGGAGCCCAGGCCCTTCTTTGGAACTGTCAGGGGAGATTTAGCCATGGGAGGTATTAAAGCACATCTTTCCAGGAGCAAGAATGCCTTTCCAGGCAATGGATCCATGTCTCAAACTTTGCTTCTCTAAGAGAAGGATGAAGTGTTCCCTCACTGGCCCATCAGCTAAATAGGATATAAAGCAACATGCTGACTAGCACCAGGACAGAACCCAAAAGACCAAACTCTGCTTCCTCATCATGTCCAAACATGACAACCGGGTAGGAAGTTAATTAAGTCTTGTGATCACAAGGAAAAAAAAATATTTGTAGAAAACATAATGAATGTTAGTCATGGACATTTTCATCATAAGGAAAATTTTTCATAGTGGGATTGCCAAGGGCTGGGAGCGTCTGGAGTCACTTCGAAGCACGCTCTCCTTGTAGTTACATGAAACTTACACAAAAAGTGAATTCTGGAGTGAGGTGATCCCAGCATGGTGCTCCCCAAAGTGTGCTCCATAAGCACCGGTGTAGGAAGTCATGTTTGTATAGAAGGATTCAAGTATCAAGCAAGGCTAGAAGCCCTGCATTTCCTGAGTGCAGAGTTACACTGGACGTTAGAATCTGAGAACACTTGTCAAAGAAAGCTTTTTAACCCTTCTGCTCAGCTTCGCATTACTATAACAAAACACCAGAGGCAGCTAATGTGGAGACGGAGTTTGGTTTGCTTAGTTCATAGCTTTGGAGGTTTACACACGATGCCTACATAGGCTCAGTTCTCAACTGTGTCACATCTTCAAGGGCAGGAGAAAAGAATATCCCAAATTAGGAATGAAGACAAAGAGGGTGGGTGGACCCAGGCTTGCTCCTTGTACAACTCTCTCGGGAGACCTGTGGAATGGGTCTTTCCCCAATACTTTTCTCCAGGGTCTCACCCACTTCCAACAGTGAACAACGCTTTAAGTCACAATAGATCCCATTGAAGCCATTGGCTTTCCAAACTTATTTGAAAATGGAACAGGCAAACCGCATCTGAAACCCAGTGCTGGGAAATGTGCTTCAGTAGAAGACAGTGCTTGTGCTACACTTTCAACTTACACCATCTTCTCCTCAGGCTGGAAGGTGAGAGTTCCTCTGAGAGTTCATTTAAATGGAGGCACGCAAGGCTGGGTTTGTAGGCCTCCTTCTCTGTAGAACTTTGAGGCTACAGAAGGCTTGAGAAGGATGAAGGAGAAGTAATCATTCATCAAAATTAACTCTCATATTGATAAGAAAAACTTCAAAAATAATTGCTTATTTTGACATGTATGTGTGTCTATATGCACATGTGGAGTTGCTTACAGAGGCCAACAAAGACATCCATAGGAAAGGAGGCACGGCCTGCTAACTAGATTCACACTGGTACCTGTGATAGCCTGGGAAATTCTCTTTAGAAAGCCCAACTCAAGCAAAGAAAGGTTTCTTTCTTTGTTTAAAGAGTTTAGTATATTTTAAGTGTGTGTGTGTGTGTGTGTGTGTGTGTGTGTGTGTGTGTGTGTGTGCGCGCGCGTGTACGCAGGTGCGGGTGCGGGTGCAGGTACCCATGGAGACCAAAGGGGTTGGAGCTCCCTGAATCTGGAGTTACAGGCAGATGTAAGCCACTCTGTGTAGGTGCTGTGAACCTAACTCAGGTCTTGGAGAGAGAAGCATACCAGTAATTGTAACCTCTGAGCTATTGCTCCAACCTGAAGAGCAGATTAGTGACTTTTTCAGAGAAAAGAAATTTAGGGCCGAGCAGCGGTGGCGCATGATTTTAATCCTAGCAGTTGGGGAGCAGAGGCAGGCAGATTTCTGAGTTCAAGGCCAGCCTGGTCTACAGAGTGAGTTCCAGGACAACCAGGGCTACACAGAGAAACCCTGTCTCGAAACAAAACAAAACAAAACAAACAAACAACAACAACAACAACAACAACAAAAAGAAATTTAGGATGAGCTGGAATATAGTCAAAAGAAGACTCTGGGAAAGAGTCTGATACAACCAAGGGTAGGTGTGTGCATCTCAAAGGAGATTTAATTTCTAAGCAGTAGCCAAGAATACAATTATTGATTCTTGTGGCTCTCAAGTTACATCTCAAGGGGTTGCTAGGGAGCTGTTTTCTTCCTTTTTTGATGAAGGAGATTATAGAGTGGCATCTGAGATAGGATAAAACAAGCCTTTGGATCACAAGGGTTACAGAAGGAGACTAGGACTCACCATTTACTGAGCTTCCCCTTGATATTTCTAGAAAATGTCAAGTTACCTCGGGGGAAGAGGACTGCTTAAGCTGTAAACACAATTCATTGCTGTTTTAACGTTCTTCTTTGAAATGCCTCTGTAGAACAGGAATATCATCTTGGCATGGGCCACCTCCACCAAGAGGGCAAATTGCTTTAGGGTTCCTGACTCTCAGTTGGTGACATGTTACAGTTCGAGTTCTGGGTGAGGGCGGCCATACCTTTTCCATGCCCCTTAATTATTTTTGTCTTTTTATCTTGTTTTAGGATTAGAATGTCAATTTCACCCTCTAGTTTTCCATCAGAATCTGGATGGAGAAAGGGTCTCAACTATTTTGATGTGAAGGCTTTCTCCCTATTGCTCCTGCAGGAACCCAGACTTGTCCAAAAACACCAGGCATTTGATTCTGTATTTGCTGAATAGCTTCCATTGGATTTGGTTTTATATATGGTCTGGTCTTTGATCAGAGTGAGTATGCAGTGTTTAGTCTGGTCATTTGGACTTAGTTTTCATGTTTTGTTTATTTATGCACAAAAAATTATGAACTGAAGGTTGGGAGTGCCAGTTAGAGACCCAGTCCTCTGCAGCTCATTCCTGGACTGAAATCCCTCCCCAGTTCCCCTCGTAGGGTCCTGTGGATGTTGCTGACATCTGCCTCATTATCCTTGCTCTACCTCCTCATCTTTTGATTCCCCTGTCCTGTGAGCCCTTTCAACTTTACTGTTCTGTACTTTCTCTTTTGGCCAAATTTTGCTGTGCTGTATTACTTACATCCAAGCAGGAATCCAAATCCCCATTTAAATTCTCAGATATCTTGTCCCCCCGAGACATACAATTGAGACATCTCCCAGTCAACTTAGTGACGGCTGAGGCACCCTTATCATAACCTATATGAGGTATAACTAAGGCATTCTTTCCCTCCTCCAACCAATCCTCCTCCTTTAATGTCTGGTATTGATTTATTGTTAAAGAGAAGCTGGTCAGAGTGTACTGCAGAAGCCCACATTTAATTCTATGGTTATTTCAGGGTTTTCTGTCTGGATACATTTACCGAGTAATAAAACATCTCCTGAACCCCCGGGGCTACCTCTGCTGACCCTCTTGTGACACCTCTGAGATTTGAGAGAAAAATCAGTGATGTCCAAGGTCAAAGAAGTTCTGGTTTCAAAAGGAAACGTTCAGTGTTGGTTGTGGGCACTGAATGGTATCCTCTTTCTTGTTACTTTGATTCTTATACACAATGAGACAGAAGGGACCTAGTCCCCCAAGTCATAGCACAGTCATTTGTTGTCTGTGAAGCTGGCTTGTGCATGGCTGTAGCTCCTTCACTGCAGCCTCTTCCTTGAAGGCAGGTACAGGATTATGAGACTTAGAGTAAATCAAAAACAGCTACTTCGTGGAGTCTATAATAGATCTTTTCTTCTAGAAGTTTCTAGCTGATCAGTACAGAGGCAATCCAATCTGAAAGTACAGGAATTGGTCAGTGTATGAAAACTGTCCCCACACTTGACTTCTTAGATGAAAAGTTTATAATATGACATTCTTCTAGCACAGAAGAATATTTAAAATATCTACTTTTCAAGGGTTGATCTGGGATGGGCTGAGGTGCTACTTAAAAGCAACCACCCCAAAGGAACTGGGCAGAAACCACAAACTAATTCGCAAAGCACACAGAACAATCCTTTTGAATGCACACTCGGCACTCAGACACATACCCTTAGCCCTTAGCTCAGGGAGTCTCTCATTGTCTGTGATGAACTCCATATGTCTGTGGCTTTCTAGTTTGCCCAGGCCACTTCGTTCCCCGACCCATCCTCTCTTCTTTTGTGTGCTGTTCTCATCTGCAAGTCACACATGTGCCTGGATGCCACCTGGAGAAACAAATAGAAACCCTGCCTAGAAATAACATGGTAATGGTGAAGGGGTAGGGGGCGAGCAGGGTAAGAAGCAGAAGAGCAGTGCCAAGCAAGGGAGCCCAGAGGCATTTCTCAAGTCCTGAAAGCCCAGCTTGCAAATTTAGAAACAAACAGGAAATGTAACCCTGGGGTTCACACCTTCTTGTTAAATTTTTCTTTCCTCTCACCTGACACTTCCAACTTCAACATTGCTGTGGGCCTAGGAGAGTGTAAGCAGGATTTTTAAAATAATTGGGTAATCGACCACCTGGATTTTATAACAATATCTGGCCCTAGGCTTTGGGTAGGACCTCAGGCAACTCTTTTAACCTGGGAGGTATCTTCTTGGAAAGCAATTAGAATAAGGTGTTAGCTAAGCTATCCTAAAATGAATTCTGACTCAGTTTCAGGTGGCAGTCATGGGAGGCCAATATTTTGCAACATTCCATCATTGGGCCTGAAGGTCCATGTGGGATTTGATGCTGAAGAAATGGTTCTGGATGTAGGTAGAATGTAGAAGTCTTTATATGCCATATATCCTTATGTGCCAAGTATATAAGGTAATGCCATTAAAAATCCTAACTTCCTGCAAGAAGGTGCAGGTCTGAGGTCTGAGGCTGTGCTGCTAGGAAGCTTGGGAGCTGCAATTGACCTAAAACTCCCTCACTTAAACTCTCTTCTGACTTGTGTCCTGAATGCAATGTCTATCAAAGGAGGAGAGGCCATCTGAGGTTCTCTCCTCCGAGCTGGGATAGAGAAAAAGCCATTGGGTCAGGCACTTACTGGATTGGGTCCTGGTTCTGCTTGCTAAAGGGGAGCCTTGATGGATGACTAGGGTTGGTCATATTGGTGGTTCTGTGGTGGAGTCCAAACAGTTCTTGGGTGTTAAGACCAAACTCATAGTTCTGTTGTAGTTGAATAAGTAATGTTTACAATACAATAAGAGCTCTTTTGTGGATTATTTCCTCATCTATAAAACTAGAAACTCTCAAACCATTTCACAGTGGTGAGTGCCTTCAGCTTTTTCTCTGTTCACCTTCCCCAAATCATTTCAGCTCAAGGTGGGCATTGTTAGCCTTGTATGTCACTTAGGTGCCAATTTACTGGTTCTTTCTTTTTTTGTTTCTTTGTTTTTGTTTTTTTAAAAGATTTATTTATTTCTTATAGGTAAGTACACTGTACCTGTCTTCAGACACTCCAGAAGAGGGTGTCAGATCTTGTTACGGATGGTTGTGAGCCACCATGTGGTTGCTAGGATTTGAACTCAGGACCTTCAGAAGAGCAGTCAGTGCTCTTAATTGCTGAGCCATCTCACCAGCCAAATTTACTGGTTTCTTATTTTTCAATAAAAATAATATTTTTTTAAAAAAATATGAAAGCAGTTATTTTTTACTAAGGCAATTCTTTTCTGAGTATTTGTGAGGGTAATTACAAGAATTTATGAGGGGAATGATGATCATAAAAATAATTTTCTCCTAATATTTAGTATATGCTAAACTTTTGACATGTGTTTTCATATACTCTAGAATAATTCTATGAATTATATATATAGTGTATATGTATACACTATATATTACACATACATATATGTATATGTATGCATATACATACATACATATATATATATGCATATATATGTTTTTTATTGGCATTGCTTTTAGGCTATGGTCTACCTAGTCCAACAATGGCTGTTTCCTAATGGAAAATCCATGAATCCAGCCATTCCATGAAGCTGGATACCTTAGCTGATTTTCAGAGTATGTTTGAATCCTGAAGAAAAAGGCTCCAGTGAATTCCAGTGAAGGACTTAACAGTGAAAGTGAGGATAAGCAGGCAAAGAGCAAGTCCTTCGTTCTTCCATGTCTTAGTGACAGAGCACTCACCTTAAAGGGTGTGTGCAGAGGAATGGTGTTGGATGAGGCTGCTTTAGGAAAGCAAAGTCTTTTCCATGGCAATTTCCATCACATGCTCCTAAAGATAGTGCTCTAGGGAGATTAGGTAGAGGTGAGGGCAGTCCTTATGAAATTTACTCCTGGGAAGCTATGGTGGCCATGTGAAGATGATGAACATGCACATGTATAAGAAATGCAGCCACATGGCATTGCATAGCTAGGACTCAATTAACTAATTCATTGATGATTCCCTAAGTAATACTGAATACAATTGGCCATGCTCTGCCAGTTCACGCTCCTCTCATACCCTTGCCCTATAGGGGAAACAACTCTTGTCAGTCAGTGTCAGATGACCCTTCATCTGCTCCTAGTACTGAGTAACTGCTTATAAGAAAGAAACCTTTGAAAATACCAGGATTTTGTTTTTTTATCACCAGTCAGCCAATGAGTCCACTTAGTGTTAAATTCAATATAAACCCCTGGAATAGAGCCAGCTCTGTCATAGTGCCTGTTAACTCATATTTAAACAATGCAGAGACAAAGTGCATAAAGCAGTAAAAAAGTGTGTCTTGTACACTGAGCGGCATCATCTTTATGCTCTTACGAACCTTAAGAGTTCACTGTTACAGTGCTTTACTTAGAATTTTCTACCATTGACATCCTCACCAAAAGCACTGCCAATGGCTTAGTTTCTGGGAACCTTATACTCACTGTTGAGCAGAGATTGTTTCCTTCCACTTTCTGTTTGCAAGGTGAAGGAAGAAAGCCCAGGAAGATGGGGGCCAAAAGGAAATGGAGACAATCAAAGAGCAAACACAAGTAGATAAGAGTAAATATTGGCTTTGTGTACAAGCCAAGAGACTAGTGTCTCTACCACATCTTACAGAATGGAGCATTGTTTCTAGAGACAGAACGCCATGGACCATCATGGCCTCCTGGGTTCTGTAGGGAACAGAGCTCCCTGAGGAAACTGGAGGTGATATGGGATGCGGCGTGCAGGAAAGGTTAGCAGGCATACAGCCCATCCGGACCTTTGTTGAAAAGTTGTGACAAAATAGGCAGATAAGTGGAGAGGCATGGGGTGGATTTCCAGCTTCTCTTCCCCTGGGAGAGCTGCCTTTTAGGCAGGGGCCTAGAGCAGTTTCTTGTGGAATCCTCTAGTTCTCAGCTTCCCTGAATTAGCATTTTTAGCTTCACCTTTGCAATGGAACCCAAGTTCATCGACCTCCCTTTCCCCACTGTTCTGCCTTGGAGGAAGGCATGACTAAGGATAGCTGATTCACACATCCCCAGAGAGAAGAGCTCGCCTCTGCCAAATATTCGAATGGCCACAAAGCAAAACATGCGGATATTTGGAAATATCTAAATAACCAGTGGACTTGATCCAGTTTTAATTCTCATGCCACAAGTGTCTTTTGTGTAGAACACACTAGGGTTGTACTTAGGGTCAAAGATACTTGGCTAGAGACAAGTGTATGTGTGTGTATAGACTCATGAGAGTCCAAGTTTGTGTGAATGCATGCATCAATGTTTGTGTGAAGCTATGTGTGTGCATGGGACCAAGTATGGCTGAATGAATATGTGTTTGTGTGAGTGTATCAAGTTGTGTGAGGATGCACGTGAGTGTGATTTTATGAATGAGAGTGTGTACCACCATGAGTGGGAATGCCATTCATGCATGAACTTCTGGGTGAAGTGTATGTAAGGACGAGGGCTCTTGGAGGATAGGTTCTTAGGTTTCAGCTGGTGACATGGGCACCATCTCTTGAAACTGTTTCTGAGTCCCCAGCAGTCCTGGACCAATAAACACAAAGCAAAGCAATTCAATTCTGCAGAGATTTGGGCTTGCTTTCCTGGTTAGTTTACAGAAGAGAAATCACTGAAGAAGAAATTTATTCCAAGGTCTCCTGAACAGTTGATGTGAAGCCTGTGTCCTGACTTGATATGACCTTTTGCTTCCCTCACTCCTGGGCTGCATCAGGCTGTGTTTGTCAGCTGCAGTCGTAACTAATTTTGCTCAGAGTTCCAGGTTATGGAGCCATCTGCTTGACCTCACTGTGGTTTTCATGCCATGGCATGAGTATCTAATGGAAACCACACCAGGCGGGAAGTCAGGCCTGTTCTTGTGATGTTGGAGAGGTCAATGGAACAGTCAAAGCCTCGCTCCAGTCCCTGGTCAACCTGGGATCAGCATTGTCAGCCTTCCTGCCTAGGATACTGGTGGAGAAAGATGAGATGAGGGTAGGAGGGAGTTGGAAAAAAATAAGCTCACTAGTCCTGCTATTTGGTGTCACTCTTTGATCCTAAGCAAAGACACCAAGGGTCTTTAAAAGTCAGCACCTGTGGTTTCTGATGTCAGGCCCAAATTTCTTAATATTTATATTACTCTTTGTACTGCAGTTAAGAGAGAGAAAAGGGATACTTTTATTGGCTGTCCCCATTAATAAATTTAATACAAGCCTTTGTGTTCAAAGACCCCCAAGTCAAATCTGATTTTACAAATCTTACAACTTCCTTCCTAGACCATTGATTCTTCTCCCAGCTTTCTGCTCTTCTGCCAGGACTACCTTGTGACCAGCAGCCCTCGCCCACCCCTGTCTGCAGGAAGCAAGCTGCAGTACCTCCTACAAGGAGCACACCTCCCCATTCCTGCAACAATCTCTCAGACTTCTACCCAGGTCTTTCTAGTTCTCTCCCTGGGAAGGAGAGTGAAGGCTGGATCCCAGTCAGTTCTGGGCAGACAAGAATTCTACAGCACATGCCAATTTAGATTTCCTTTCTCCAGAGAGTACACAGTGTGGGCACAGCTAAGCTCTTTGGAAAGTTTAGATCAAAGAAATAAAGGTCAAAGATGAAAGTTGTTCCCTCCCGTCTGTCTAGAATGAGAGCTAGCGGAATCCCATTGTGACTTCCTTAATTCTTTCTGTCTCAGCTAGGTCCCCCCTGACCTTGTGAGTTTTAGTGCAACAGGAAGAGAAGACAAGCTAGTCATAACAGCAAAATTCAATAAGGAACACAGGAATTCAACCATCTATGGTGTTTTAGCTTTTTGTCCCTGTGACAGACACTTGTGAGAAGTACACAAAGGAGGAGTTTCTTGGCACATTTCCATGCCTATTGGCTCTCTCAGCTACTTTTGGGTCTGTGGTGAGATGGAACCTCCTAAGGAAGGGTGTAGTAGAGCTGCTCTCAACACACATCCCAAAAGCAGAAATAAGAGTTCTAGGAAGGGACCAGGGCAGGATGTACCTGGCTTGTGTTTCAATGACCAAGTTCCTCCAACCATGTCTCCTTCCACAATGCTACCACCTCCCAAGACGGATTCAAAAGTTTGAATCCACTAGTGTGTTAAATGATGAACTGGGTCACAGCTCTCCTGACCTGGCAGTCGGTAGAAACATCCTCACACACGTGTCTAGACATGGTCTTTACTCATCCTGTAGCCATTGCTTCACTCAGTCAAGGTGATAAGAAAAAGTCAACATCAGATCTGGTCTCAGAGAAAGCATCCTTGGTAAGATGGCCTCACACGGAGGTCTGGGGGGTTAGAAGACAAGCTCCCTGAGGACCATCCTTAGAAAAGCACCTGGAACTGAAACTGAGCCCTAAATATTTGAGCAATAACAGAAGACTCAATTGAGTGGGACACTTCTATGGAATATATTTCAAGTCAAAAGAATTGTATGTCTAGGTGGCGGTGGCACACGCCTTTAATCCCAGCACCTGGGAGGCAGAGGCAGGTGGATTTCTGAGTTTGAGGCCAGCCTGGTCTACAGAGTGAGTTCCAGGACAGCCAGGGCTATACAGAGAAACCCTGTCTCGAAAAAAACAAAATAAACAAAAAAACCAAACCAAAACACAAAGGTAGATTCTGACTCAATGTGTGGAGCCTGGGCCTGGTGCTGTTGGTTCTAGAAATGACTCTTTGAACAGTAAAGGCACAAAATACATAGTAATCACTTCCTGGCCCCATAATGATACATACACCATCATGATGGTTCACCTATACAGTTTGTTTATTAAATAATAATTAAGTCTCAGAAGAGGAATGGATCTTGACCCTGAGGTAAGTAATCTAGGGAACCCGTACCTCTGGCTGCATCAGTTAGTGGTAGTAGTAGGTCTAGTTATCAGCTTTGTGAGGCTACCAGCTCAGGATTCTTCCATTGTACTAAACCATCATTTTAAAATGGCCTTTTCCCTACTGTGGCCCATGAGGATGTGGGTGGAGGCCAGCTGTGCCTACAAACAGGCATTTGACCCATACCAGAGAGGATTTTGGACTTGGTCCGAGTCCTGGAGGATTAACTGAAGTGCTCTGTCACTTTGGAGCCAGGCCAGCACTGAAAGTTTCCCAAGCTCAGATTAGCCCACAGCCTGTGATGTGCTCAGGATTACCAAATTATGGCCTTTCTCTCCTCTGGACTTTAGAAAGTCCTTTCAATTTGTCTCTGTGGTGATGTCCCAGTTTATATACCCATATGTGTATGAATGTATGTATGTATATATGTGCCCATTCAGTGATTCTTAACCCCTTG
The DNA here is from genome assembly GCA_019843815.1 of Montemys delectorum. Lineage (NCBI taxonomy): Eukaryota > Metazoa > Chordata > Mammalia > Rodentia > Muridae > Montemys > Montemys delectorum. The sequence continues at coordinate 7,965 of JADRCD010144139.1, read as the reverse complement.
GGGGGGTCACATATCAGATATCCTACTTATCAGATATTTACATTATGATTCATAACAGTAGCAAAAATATAGTTATGAAATAGCAATGAAATAATTTCATGGTTGGGGATCACCACAATATGAGGAACTATGTTAAAGGGTCACAGTAATAGGAAGATTGAGAACCACTGGGTCCATATACTATGTCAGCTTACTCACCCATCGCAAATGCTTCTAACCACCAGTGTTCATCCTAGGAAAACCTGTATTATCTGGAGTCAGCCTGTGTATAGTCTAGAAAACTCCACAATTAAGATTTTTAACTAAAAATGTCCCTTCTTTGCCCATCATTGTGCCCACAATTCCACCACTTCTTCATTCTTTGGTTTGAACACAGACACCTCTTACCTACTTCTAAATAAAATCAGCAAAGGTAGGGTAATAGGTTGTCAATATTCACTGCCTTTTCTTAGACAAGGGAGGATGTCCGAACTAAAGATCCTCAATATAGTAAGGAGGTGTAGGGAAAGAGAAAGGAGAGGCAGGATAAACCAGATACAACCTACTCATACTACCCTCACCCAGGCCAACTGTGGTCTTGACCTCCAGATGCTTCCTGTTTTCCACGGCTCCTAATCAAAACTGATGCTGATGTAAGGCATTGGAGTAACAGCAGGCTTCCACATTCAGGGTGGGGTTACAGTAAAGATATGAGTAATACCTGAGGCTCACAAGTTCTTCTCCCTCCTGTAGACAGCATGAATCGTAAAATCCTTTGTGACTCCCTGAGGGTTAGGAGAAGAGAGCTTAAGGTCACGTACAAAAGACAGAGGATTTTCTGCACGTGACATGTACTTTGGTGAGATAATAACACAGCCCTTTCAAAGCACAGTCATGTGATGCCTCCACTCTATTTTAAATCGGCTACCAGGAAAGAAGACAGGCATTTAATTCAGGTCACAAAGAGCAGTGAGGGACTTGTTTAAAAGCCCTTATTTTGGATCCCCATACTAGAGATCCTGTGGTAGATTCTGGGTGTAGTCTGGAATCTGAATTTTTAAAATTATAAAGGAATGGGTGGGCCAATATTTGAGAATGCAGATTCTTTCATACCGGAGTTAATGAGATACACAGATTGCTAGAGTCTGAGGTCTGAGTGTGGAAACCAAGTCCCATTCACAATAGTGTTCTCTGAAATGCCTAGGACAGAGTTTTTGGGCCTTGACAAATGGTAGCAAATGTTGAATGGTCAGGGACATTATTTATAAAAAGTGGCATCTGAACAGCGAGCTTAACAGGAGACAAGGTAATCCAGAAGAGCACCTCAAAAGCCAAGTGAAGGACTTGGGGCTTTCCGGTGGCTGAAGAGGGGTCCTACTGTTTGATTAGAGCATAGAGTGGTTTGGGGGAGGTATTGAGAAATATAATTACACAGATAAGATCTTGTGATAGAGGATGTTGAGTTGAAGGATTTCATAGGCCACACACAAAGAAAAAGCACTGGTCTCAATCTATATGTTGGGAAATAGGACGAGCTAGTGGAATGTCAGGGACCATTTACTTTCATACTGCTTAAGCCACCTTCTTCACGCCAGCACAAAGCAATTTGGAAGGTTTTCAGGCAAACTTAAAACAGCCGCTAAAAACCTGGACCAGTCTGGAGTTGTAATTTTCAGTGTTCTATTAGTGAAATCTCTAATCCCACTTCAGTCATCACCCAAAGGGTACCTGGTTCTAAATATCCCCAGCCTGTCCTCTTTGGAGTTCTTCTGAGAGTCACCAATTCCTCTGCATAGACAAGCTCCACCAGTCTCCAACACAGCAGTGCAGACCAGATCCTGCCCGAAGCTCTGTGTGCCTTCCCATCCCTGTGTGGGCTGGTTTTCTACAGTCTAGGATCAGAGACCAGGCATTTTGACTCATCATTATCCTGGAGCATAAGAACAAAACTTTGAGTAGTCCATTTATCACAGTTCCTTCTGTCCCATCCTTGGGCGGTCAACAAATGTGGTGTTTTTGTTTCTTGTTTTCCTTTTCATGTTTCCATACACACAATTTCTCTCAATTTGCATCTCAAGTGGTGATAATGGGGATTCCAAAATATATTTTAACTGGAAAATGAGAAAAGGGGGGTTCTAATTTTATAATTTGACTACTACTTTAAAGTTTTAAAATTACATTATTTATCTATCTGTGTGTGTGTGTGTGTGTGTGTGTGTGTGTGTGTGTGTTCCCGCGCTTCTGCCCTGTATGTCCTGAGGATAGAACTCAGGCAGTCAGCTTCAGCACCAAGGATTTATCTGCTGAGTCATCTCACTGACCTGCTTTCTGGCTTCTTAATAAGATTAGTCTCGGTAGCAGGATTTCAGTGAGAGCCGTTCCCCCTTTAAAGTCCTTTATATACCTAGAACATGACAAGAGCCAAACCTCTTCTGGCTTAAATATTGACTTTCCCCCAACATTTTTGTGATAATTGACACACAAGACTTGCCAAGGCACACAACTTGATGATTTGAAGTACGTATGTGCTGAGAAAGGAATATAAGAATCAAGCTAATCACCGTATCCACTATTACACAGCTCTGTTTTCTTTTCCTTTCTTCTCCTTCCCCGTGCCCACCTCCATGGCGACAACGCTTAAGAGCTATGTAGTTAGCAAATTTCATGTTTACCAAGCAGCGATATTGACTGTTGTCACCATGCTATGTGCTCAACAGTCAGAACCTCATTTTGGCATCACGGAAACTTGGTGCCCCTGAACAACATCTTTCCATTTCTGTTTGTCCTCAGTCAAACGCAATCACAGCTCTAGCCTGTCTTTATGGCTTTGGCTGTATGAGGCTTTACCGTCTAGTAGGAAAGTGCAGTAGTTTTCTCTCTGGGTCTCATTTCATTCATCCAGAACAATTCACTTTTTCTTGTAAATTGCAGAGTTCTCTTCTTTTCAATATAAGATACAGATCTTGAAGAGATTTCTTGACTCCCGTATTCTCAGGAACACACACACACACACACACACACACACACACACACACAAACATATCTTGAAGGCACATAAGAAGGAAGGTATAGTTTGCATTCTATGGGTCTTCCTGTGAGAATTCTCAAGAGGCATTCATTTCCCTTTAGATATACTAATTTTTTCTTCTCCCCAACGACTGGGTTAACTCTCATCTTTTGGCATGATAATGAATGCAAAAGATGCTTCCATGGTAGTCAGGGGTGCTGGAGGGCTAAGAGTGGAATCCTTTATCCTCCCTTGTCATTTATACCTGAAGTACATCGGAATGCTCTCATTCAACAAGCTAATCTGATTCTTGTTCAATTATTTTCTCCTTATCTTCATTTGCATTTATTTTCTCCTTTTACTTAAACATTACTGTTTACTTATATTGTTTACTTATATTATTGGTTACTTATATAAAATTCATTTTTGGCACAAAAGGCTGATTGGAGCTCCAGAGATGTCCCTCTCCTTTCCTCAGTTCTTCTTGTGTCCTCCTGGCTGTTTAGTGGTTTCCTCGGAGTTTTCACAGATCCTTGTCTTAAGTCTAATGTTATTCTCTGTATTTCTGGATTTTTTTTTCTTAAACCTTAAAAATTTCACGACTGTTTATAAACCCCAATGTTACTCCCAGGCTTTTGAAGTGAGATCCAAGTTCCTCTGACAGGCACGTATGTACTTCAGCCCTGACCCTGGCTTTTTTCCTCTGTTAATTACCCAGATCTGGCCCTCACCAAGCTCCTTCCTATTCCCAGCACTTTCACTTCTCACCTGTTTGTTTATTGTTAGATTGATTGATGCTGATGTGCTGTGGATAAAATGCAGGACCATGTTCATCCCAGGTAAGCAAGCATCCTGTCTGCGATATGCATCCTTGACCTTGTGTATGCCAAGTACACATCCTACCTCTGATGTGCATCCTTGACCTTGTGCATACTGAGGAAGCATCCTGTCTATGATGAGCACCCTCAGCCTTGTGTAAGCCAGGTAGGCATCCTCTCTGATGTGCATCCTTGGCCACAGCAGGTAAGTTTCCTCTCTGATGTGCATCCTTGGCCACAGCAGGTAAGCATCGTATCTCTAATATGCATCCTTAGCCCCTCTATTGGCCTTTGCCCTTGTCTTCTTTATCTTGCTCTTTCTGAGGAAAACTTGTTTGTTTAGATCCAGGACAGAGGTGGACTTTGTACTCGTAGAATACTGTGGAGTTAACTTTGTTTGACAATGACTATCATCCTCTCAGCAGCTCCTTGGTGTAAGAATGTTGCTGTAGGCTTTGTGACATCGACCTTAGTAGCATCTCTGGCTCACGCTGGGCACTGTCGTATTCTTTTAAATAGTGTTAGAGTTGTCAGCTTATAAACAATAGTCCCCTCTCCTCTAGAACAATGGAGAGCAATTGTAAAGTTCAACAAAGGAAGGGCTCAGCAAGCTTACCGCTGATAAAGTTAGAAGAGTCAAGGATTATAAAACAACTGGCCAAAACAGGCCTCCTTCAGTGTTGTTCCAAGAGCACACGTTAGGATGTGTCTGGTGGGAAAATTTGGACTTAGGGAGTAGACATATTTGCTAAGTGTTGCTTCTGCCTACTTCTCAAGAAAGAAATGCACCTCCTGGCCTGGGCACTGGCCAGGGACAAAGCCCGCAGAAGCTGCAATGCAGAAGCTGCAATGCAGCTCCATGCGGCTCTTCATCCCCTATTCTCATGGTTCCCTTCAAGGTGAGGAAAAGAAAGAGGAGGAACAGAAAGGGAATGTCTTTCTTAGCACTTCACAGGGAGGAGGGTTTTGTATTATTGTCCCCTTCCTGCCTGGGGCCCCTGGGATGCTGACTTTTGTCTCAGGTGACAAACACCATGGAAAGGCTTTGATGAAAAAGCATAAGGTACGGGAGAGAGCATATTAAGCAGGGAGAGAATTTCTCGCTGCTGTTGGCATTACTGTACATTTCCTTGAGTGGAAAAAGGCATGATGGTTATGCTGGTTATGTTTAAAGGGAAAAATCTGTCCTTACTGATTAGAAATATACATTGAAATTCTACATAAAATGGTATGTCTTGGACTTACTTTAAAAGATTTCATCTGAAACAAACAAAACCAAAGTGAGATTTGAGAGGAAGGACCGAAGCAGATGAAATTCCAGGCCATGCATTGAAATTGTTGACCTGGGTGATGACGGGTACCCAGGGCTTCTTTATGCCATTCCCTTTAATGTTCTGTATGTTGGAAAATTTCCATAACCAGGGATATTGTGTAACTCCAGAATCTCTGAGTTGTCTACAAAGTCAGGCTAAGAGGTAAGGTAGTCAGAAATGATACTCCAAAGTGTCTGGAGACCAAAGATATCACTACTTCCTGGTGCTCATACAGCTATGTAAGATCCAAGTAAACAGGGACATCTCAGAAAAACACCGGGAGGCCAGAAATTCCCTTAATAAGATAAGCTCAGGAACTTTGGGAAGGTAGTGGAACTCTCTGGAAGGGAAAGGCTAATTAACATTCCTCAGATCACAGGGTAAGAACCAATCTGCTCATGGGGACACATTCCACAGGGTGGACCTTTGCCCATCTTCATACAAGGGAAGTCCTTGTCACCTTATCCAGTTTAAAAAGTTATACTGTTTTGCCAATCACATTGTGTCTAATGGCTGCTGCCCTGAAAATTGTATAAAAGTTCATTGAACAAGCTGTGAAGGTTAACGCAACCTCTCCTTAGGGTTTGGCATGGCCCCAGTGTATTGGAATATTAAAAATCCTCATGCTCTTTACATCGATCAGGCTCCATGTGATTCACTCAGGTGGTCTCTGGTAAGCTAAGGCTTGACAGGATCTTACAGCTACACCAACCAGAGCAAAGAGTGGGTCCCCCTAGTGACTCTGACACTACTGCTATACTCAGAAACCAGATGTGCTGGGTCATCTACCATCCTGCAACATGCATCTTCCTCTGTCCTGGGGTGCATGTGCTCTTTCTTTAAACGACAGAGGTCTGAGCACCACATCCTAGACAGGGATCCCGTGGACAGGTGGGAGGTGCACTGTACCTACTACCGTGAGAATCTTTCAACATAGGAAGGGGATCCAGGGCATCCTTAACCGAGGGCTAAATTGCCATTGCCGGGAGAAAATAGTTCCTGCAGTACTTTGAAGTGTGTTCATAGTTTTCTTAGGTTTCCTCCACAGAAAATGGCAGTTTTCGTTTGAGCAGTTCTTTGCAGTTTATAAATGTTCTTGAATACAGTCACATCTTAGTGTCTGTAGCTCACGGGGCTTTCTTGGGTACACTTCCAACAAGTTCTTGAGTTAGAATTGCCTCCAAATCACAAATGAGAAAATTATGGGAAACAGAGGTAAAAGTGTCTTACTGAGTCCCCAGAGCTTTGAAGCAGTGGGCTCAAGATCCAGACCAGGGAGACCCCTGCTCCAGGCTGTCACTTCCACGGCAAAGCCACCAAATATTTAGAAATGACTTCCAGAGAGTTGCAGCTGTGATTTTTTTTTTAAATCTGATTCCAATCAGGAACCCAAACTTCTTAGATGTTTGCCCTCCTTTGCTAACTTTTCTGGATAGTTCTCCTTCATCGATGGATAATTGCTCTAGGCAGATGCAAGGGCACCAAAAACCCGTAACCAGTTAGTTTACAGTTTCAAGAAGAGCTGAAATTGTATCCCACGAGGCTAAGGTAACAGAGGTCATGAAGATCAAGTCCATTGTGGATCAGGTGAATGGAGGCTCCCAAGAAGAGCGGGGAGTTGATTGTCAAAGAATTAAAAATAGGAAATAGAGTGCTAAGCAGAGGTTGAGAAGGTTGGGAGATTTGGTCGTGCAATACACTATTTTTTTCATATTCTTTAAAAAAAAGTTTTATTGTTATTGTGTGTGGGATGTGTGTGAGTGCATATACTCCAGAGCATGTGTGGCACAGTTTATGTGTAGTAGTCAGAGGATGACTTTTGGGAATTGGTTCTCTCCTCCCACTCTGGGATATGAGGATGAAACCTGGATCACCAGGCTTGTAGAACCATCTTGCCAGCTTCTCAATACACTGCTGAGCACCAAGTGTTTTATTTATTTTTAAATTATTTTTTAAGGCTATAATCCAAGATGATTGCCTGAGTCTCCTTGCAGTATCTCCAAGAAGTGTTTATACAAAGGCACCTGGAAAAGGGCGCAGATCTGCAAAGTGTCAGGGAGGAGTAGCTGCCCTGGATGCAAGTAACTGGCCTCAGCACATTCCAAGGGTGAAAGCAGGGAGAAGTGTGATGCTGTGTCTAAGGAGGGCCCCAGTCCAGCAAGCTCTCCCCTGCTGCTTAATACAGGAAACATCCCCCAAACATCTCCACTAATCCCCCCACCAATACAATGAGAAATGAATGCCTCTGGCAGCCAAGCTGTTATTAAGCCAGGACCAAACATATTCCCGCCCATAGCAACAGAGCCAAAGATAACAGCAGGGAATAGCCAAGCTGCAGAGAAATGGCAGACATAGAACATTCAATCCTGGGAGTCCCCCACCTCTAGCCCCCACCATGCAACTGAAGTGTGAGAAAAAGAAAGGGGCTTGTTCAGCAATGCCTTGTGAACCTCAGGATGCAGAGTAGAGCTGGATCGGGCTGAACAAGTTTAGTGAACTGTGGAAGTGACAGGCAAGGCCTGTTGAGGAGTCATACATGGGATGGATGTTAGCATTTCCTTCAGCTTCATCCAAGTTACCTAGCAATATCCAGGTCCAGGTACTAGCCTGGCTCTGTATGAAAAGACTGTTTGGCCTCTCTCTCTCTCCCTCTCTCCCCTTCTCCCTCTCCCCCTCTCCCTCTCTCCCTCTCCCTCCCCTCCCCCCCTTCCTCCCCCTTTTCTGTCTCTCTCTCCCTCCCCCTTTCCTCCCCCTCCCTTTCCCTCTCTCTCCCTTCCTCCCCCCTCTACTCTCTCTCTCCCTCCCCTCCCTTCCCCCTCTCTCTCTCCTTCTCTCCTTTCCCCCCGTT
>JADRCD010144138.1:9418-31008 GCA_019843815.1 Montemys delectorum | reverse complement strand
CACGTTCCTTACATATTCACACCCTAGATTCAGTCTCTAAACACTACAGAAATGTTTTGTTTCCTCCAATTTTTCCAAAGTGAAGTGATTTTTTTCTATTTCGTCAACACTGTCTCTGTCATATGTTGTTAACAACTTTCAGGTACGCGAAATTCTATCTAATATTAATCTGTTTTCTGACTAATAGGCCAATAAACTAATCAAGGAAGAGTTGCAAAGTCAAGTGGAATTACTTAATTCTTTTGAGAAAAAATATAGTGATCCAGGCCCTGTATATGACTGCTTGGTGTGGCATGATGGTGAGACCTGGAGGTAATCTCAAGTATTCTGTAGATCTTCTTTATTAAAAATGTTTTTATTTACCCTGAAGAACTTTAAGCCATCAGAGCAGTACAGAGTTCTGGTTTATATAGCGTATCACTTAGCAAAACTATGTGAAAGTCAGATCAGCTTTCATTAGTTATGGACAAGCCTTTTGAATTTAGTATTTTTCTTTCTTTTTTTGGTTTTCCGAGACAGGGTTTCTCTGTATAACCCTGGCTCTCCTGGAACTCACTCTGTAGACCAGGCTGACCTCGAACTCAGAAATCTACCTGCCTCTGCCTCCCAAGTGCTGGGATTAAAGGCATGCACTATCACTGCCCGAGTATTTTTCACAGTAAATATTATACTTATCTATTTTTTAAAAACTTTCTTCATTAGCCACATTTGGCAGATTGATCACTGATAAATATACAGATGCTCCTTGTTAAAGCTGGACAATTTGGCGAGTAACCACAAATATTGCAGGACATTTGCTAAAAACATGTTGAAGGTGCAAAAAAGAAAATTTGGGCTTAGATGTTTAAGTAGAGATAGAATAGCTAAGTTAACTTGGCAAAATAACACAGTAATTAAATATTTAGTTCTGGGTTAGGCCAAATGATTCATGCGTGCAACCTTACTAACTTGGTAGGCTAGGCAGGAGGATTTCCACAGATTGCTTACTGGGGCTTTGTAGCAAAACTGTCAGTAATCACCCAAACATGCGCATACAAACATACAAAAAAAATTGTTGATCTTTACATAACATGCATTTCATCTGTGACTTTTAGATTCATTTAAACAGTCTGATAATGTGTTTAAAATATATATCTTTTAATTTTTAACAGTAATAAAATGGGTAAAGAGTAGGTAGGAAGAAAACCATAAAATTAGGTGGAAATTTTATTTTGTTTAAAAAGATATGTTTTCCTAAAGGTCTGTGTGACTTAAGTTTAAAGTTTACAGTCACGTGGTGTCAGAAAGCTCCAAAGGCTGCTGGGTTCACAATTGCAGCACTAAGAATGCTAGCAGGAAGTCAGACCTTCATGTGCGAACCAGCCTAAAATTAGTCTACACTCTAACCCAAGTTTTAGTATAAAGTCTGTACCTGCCCAGATGATTTTTCTGTACCATCTCTGACCATCCGTGTGGTTTTGTGTGGTTTTAGTACTGACTTCGGGAAACTTCTAATCTAAGCCTAAGCTTACTCTGTGAAACAAAGGAATCTAGTCTCTGGATTTGAGTGGTAGGAGAAGTAAGCAATGAGAAGATGACTGAGAAACTGTATTGCGTGATTTTTAGAAAGAAGAGTGGAAGGATAAATTTTAATGCCTGTTTCTCCTTCCCAACAGAGCCTGTGTTGATTCGAATGAAAATGGGGACTTGAGTAAATCTGCTGTATTGAGAAACTACAAAGAGGCCCAAGAATACAGTTCTTTTGGCACAGCTGAGATGCTGAATTACTCTGTTAATATTTATGATGATGGAAACCTGCTCTCTATTGTGACCAGTGGAGGTATCTGTCTCAAATTTACTAGTGAGAGATAGTCATGCAGTGGCTGAAGGATAAAGTCCTGCAGCACAGATTAAGGCTCTATGCTGAAACTGTAGAAACAAGTGGAAACCATGCTGCTTTTAGGATTGGGCAGGTGAGGAGAAAGGAGAATGAAGTAAGTTAGGACTTTTAAGATGGGAGTTCCAAAGAAGATAATGAGGACACGATGTGATTAAAATACGATCAACATATTCAAATATGGTCCATTCTCTGGACCATATGGGGGTATTTGTATTACATCACAACTGATAAAATAGCGTCAGTTTCCACATGATTTATCCTTTTTCCAATTACATAAATAGAATAAACTCAGTTTTTTTTTTAATTTTAAGTTTTATTGCATTATAGTGAGAAAAGTTACATGATTTCAATTTATCTGAATTTGTTAACATTTAAAAACATATTTTAAGTAAATAGAATTAAATCACATTCTTGTTTTCCTTTTATACCCTAACTCCTCCCCAGACCCCCCTTCAATACCTACAATATCTTTTTTTTCTCATATTCTTTAAAATTTATAAAATATTATAACAATAAAAATGAGTGTTATAAAAGTTGGTTGATGTGAAACAACAATTAATTTAACAGCCTTATAGATGCTTGTCTACAGCAATACTGAAAATACACACGTTTTTTCAATATAAATTTTACATAACTCCAAATGCATTAACTGTACATTTCAAAATAACTCATCACTACTAATATTTTCTTAAATGAACATAAATATATAAAGTGTTTTTGTTTGTTTGTTTGCTTTGTATTTAGTAGAGCTTAAAATATTGGCTCTTACTGTGGTAACTTGATACCAGAGTTATAAATGTCAAGCAAAGCATTCAGTCTCTTTGTTCTCTTACAAACCCCCTCCCAATTTAATTGTCTACATTTCTTTTGGTTATATAAATACTTGTAAAATATGTAAGCTGTTCTGAAAACCATAGTATAGTGTAAAAACATGAAATAAACAATACTACTAATAGAGAATCTGAGATAGGAGAAGCAACATTTCAAGACCATTATGTTTTACACAGCCAGACACTGTCATGAACAAACAAGCTGAAAGTGTATATGAATTGTATAATTTTGGACTTATTTCTCCAATTTATCAAATTAGAGAGACCATTGGATGACAGTCAATAAATTTCAAGTTCCTCATATTTTTGGATTTCAGTTGATTAAGATATTAAGAAACAGTAATTGTTACTTCTTGTTTTTGTTGTAAGAGGTGGATTTAGGTTTGTGTGAATTTGTTGAAAGATTACTTTCTTGTTTCTTCTAGGGTGTAGTTTTGCTTCTTATGTTGATCTTTTCCATCTGTTATCCTTTGTAGGGCTATATTTGTGGAAAGATATTGTGTAAATTTGGTTTTGTCATGGAATATCTTGGTTTGTCTATCTATGGTAATTGAGAGTTTTGCTGGGTATAGTAGCCTGGGCTGGTATTTGTGTTATTGTAGGGCCTATATGACATCTGCCCAGGATCTTCTAGTTTCAGAGTCTCTGGTGTAATTCTGATAGGCCTGCCTTGATATGTCACTTGACCTTTTTCCCTTACTGCTTTTAAAATTCTTTCTTTGTTTAATGCATTTGGTGTTTTGGTTATTATGTGATGGGAGATATTTCTTTTCTGGTCCAGTCTATTTGGAGTTCTGTAGGCTTCTTGTATGTTCATGGGCATCTCTTTCTTTAGGTTAAGGAAGTTTTCTTCTATAATTTTGTTGAAAATATTTACTGGCCCATTACATTGGGAGTCTTGACTCTCTTCTATACCTATTATCCTTAGGTTTGGTCTTCTCATTGCATCCTGGATTTCCTGGATTTTTGGGTTAGGAGCTGTTTACTTTTTGTATTTTCTTTGACTGTTGTGTCAATGTTTTCTATGGTGTCTTCTGCCCCTGAGATTCTCTCTTCTATCTCTTGTATTCTGTTGGTGATGCTTGCATCTGTGACTCCTGATTTCTTTCCTAGGTTTTGTATGGCCAGGGTTGTCTCTCTTTCTGTTTTCTTTATTGTTTCTATTTCCATTTTTAGATTAAGGATGGTTTTGCTTATTTCCTTCACCTGTTTGGTTGTGTTTTCCTGTAGTTCTTTAAGGGATTTTTGTGTTTCCTCTTGAAGGGCTTCTAGCTGTTTACCTGTGTTCTCCTGTATTTCTTTGAGGGTGCTATTTATGTCTTTCTTAAAGTCCTTTATCATCATCATGATAAGTGATTTTATTTCTGAATCTTGCGTTTCCAGTGTGATGGTGTGTCTAGAACTTGCTATGGTGGGAGAATTGGGTTCTTATGATGTCAAATGACCTTGGTTTGTGTTGCTTATATTCTTACACCTGCCCCACATCATCTAGTTATTATCTCTAGTGCTACCTGCCCTTGCTAAATCTGACTGGAGCCCATCCTTCCTGTCATCCTGGTTGTGTCAGAACTCCTCAGTGTCAAGCTGTCTCTGGGATCCTATGACTCTGGGCTTGTTAGAGCACTTGGGAGTGGAGCTTCTTCTGTGTGTTGTGGGACTGGCTGCTCAGCTTACGCCCAAGGTCTGCTCAGGGAACACGCTGGCCCAGACAGACCAGAAGGAACCTGAACTGCTGGGCTGGCAGAGTTCCTGTGTGCCTGGTCCCTGTGGTCCCAGTTACTCCTAGTGTTGGGACAGATGTTTCGTCCTCCTCAGCCCTGATCCTGGGCCTGTTACAGGGCCTGGGAGTTGAGCTTCCTCTGGGTTTTGTGGGACTGGAAGGACTAAATTCAGTTTTTATATGACATTTCAATGCATATTAATATTAATTCATATTGATTGTTAACTCTATGGGTTAGGGTATTAAATAGCCATGTACTTTCCATGAACCCTAAGTTTTTTGGAATTTTGAATACTATAAATAATGCAGCCATAAACATTTTTGTGAAGGTCTTGATAAATATGTTTACACATGTTTGTTGGATACTGGTGCAGAGGTGAAACTGCTGAATTCATAAGTATGCTTCTTATTTCTCGAACAAGAGTAGTGTATTGTATATTCTGCACTGTTGTCAGCCTTTAACATAGGTATGTTGTAAAGTACATAGAGATTCTTCCTTGTGACAGGAATTTGTAATTCTAAGATGAATGATGAAGCAAAACATGTTTTCATGCTTTGTATGCCTTGTGTACATCCTGTTTTTGAGATGCTTTTTCACATGTTTGATCCATTTTGCTTGGTGTACAGGGTGTCTCTACTCATTTCTTCTGTTATTGCAATTGGAAGATTTTTTTTTTTAATATACTTTGTATAACATGTTACTTGTGAATTTTATATATTAAAAATACTCGCTGCCTTCTTTGGCTTACATTTTTTCCCTTACTACAGAGTTGTATCCAGGGTTGATGAAAAAATAGACATGTCATTGAAATTTATTTTGTTTGACTTAAACATCAATATATTTGAGATAATATTTGATATGTAATCGGGTTATATTTTTATAAAATATTTTGTCACAGTACACATGTTGAAATAATTAAAATTTTTACATGTGATGACATTTGTTGTCATCTTATGCACAAACACCCTATTTCTGTCGATAGGAGCTCATGGAACCCATGTAGCAAGTATAGCTGCAGGGCATTTTCCAGAAGAGCCTGAACGGAATGGAGTCGCTCCTGGTGCTCAAATTCTATCCATTAAGATTGGTGATACAAGGCTAAGCACCATGGAAACAGGCACAGGCCTCATCAGAGCTGTGAGTATCTAGGAGTTCTTGATGTAGATTAATAATTTAGGGAATTAGAAACTTATGTTTATAAAATGCTGCTGGTTTAGCAAGAGTATATTTAACAGTATTTTGATGTACAGAACAGTGTTTTTAGAAGCAAACCAATGCTTTAAGATTAATTCATTTAAAATTTTTTAAAGCTGCTAGGTGGTGGTGGTGCTTGCTTTTAATCCTAGCACTTGGGAGCAAAGACAGGTGTATCTCTGAGTTGGAAGTTAGTCAGATCTGCACTGAATTTCAGGACAGCCAAGGCTACACAAGGAAACACTGTCTCAAAAAAACAACAGCAAAAGTTAAAAATTGCCAGGAAAAAGTTTCTTGACTTAGAGTCTTTATAGAAAAAAAATACTTTATACTCATTGTAGTAAGTCTCTTAGCAAACTTTTAAAGATAATTTTTAAAAGTATACAACTTGATCCAATACTCTAAAAGAAAATTAAAGCCCTTAGTAAATGTAATATTTTGTATATTTGTTTGTCATATAACTTAAGTACCCTTAAAATCTAATCAGAATCATTGTATTGCCTCTACCCATTTTCATCTATGGTTCTTACATTTTAAAAAGAATAGTTTCACTTTTAACTGGCACTTTACTGAATTTGTTTTCCTGCTACCTTTTGGCTTTAATTACTATATACCTAGAAATACTTTATAAATTGGGATATGATTAGTCTAGACACTGTAGGATTATAAACTTTCCTGGTTAATCTGTTTCTAAAAATGACTTCCTAAACCCGATTCTTAATCTTTTACAGATGATAGAAGTTATAAATCATAAGTGTGATCTTGTCAACTACAGTTATGGAGAAGCAACTCATTGGCCAAATTCTGGGTAAGTTTTTTTTTTTTTTTTTTTTTTTGGCAGTTGTTACATCATAGAACTTACCTAATGAAGATGAAGATGATCAAATGTTTTAAGTAAGTGAACTGAAATTATGGTAAAATAATCATGATCCGCAGAAAATTGTGTTTTGTAAGTCAGACTTTCAGTCCCATGTCGTGTCTTTGACCCACGCCAGGTCTCATCACTGCAGCTTGCTAGACCATTCCGAGCATGGTCACTCCTCCATAATGGTGGTTCTGAGACTGAAACCTTCCAAGCCCTCTGGCATTAGTCATTGATTCTACATTTTCCTTTCCTTCTAGACAGTTTGGATTTGTTGGGCCATCCATCACCAAAATAGCTCATTCACAGAGGTCCTGGGACTTCTCAGTGGTACTTAACTGACAAATGTCTCGATGTGCTCCTTGTTATTCCCTTTAATCACTTGTTCTTACCTACAAACCTTCTGTTGTTACACATACTGGCTCTACTTGTTAAGCTGCTTTGTCTCGTCAGTCTGTGCCACTTTCTGTCCTGCATCCCCTTCTTTCTTGTAATTTTGTTGTGTGGCAAAGTGTTTCCTAGGGAGATGGCACACATAAGACCAAAATTCAGACACTATCACAGTCCACCTTGGTGAACCAGTAAGTTTAATTGGGGTTATTTACAGGAGTATGAGTGAGAGGGTATTTACAGGAGCAGAAATGCTCAAAGACAGCTACATCACCAAAGCCCACTCTATGTTGGGTGACAATTCACAAAAACTGGGAATTTATAGCACACTCAATAGCCTGCAGGTAGCTCAGTAGTTTGGAAAGTGTCCTTTTCAGGTACCTCTGTTGGTGTAAACCTCTTCCAGGCATGTTGGCTGGTTTCTGTCTATCCTAAGCAGCTGTTCTGGTCTCAGTGTACTTTGTAGTCTAGCTTTTCTGAGCATCTTCATAGCAGTTTAGCTTCACTCTTCTGAGAAGGACTCCCAGCTTTCTTTGCTGGGAGAGGCCTAATAAATTTAGTCATAGGGCTTTCTAAAGGAAGCCTTTTTGAGTTGTTTACCTTCCTGCTTAAGGAGGAGCTTCTCTTCAGGATGAAACATTTCAATCTCAGAAGAAACTGTTGCATATGTATGTCATCCATATCCTTTCTTCCAAGTACAGTGTTGGCCTTAACTTAGGATCAATGTGTCTATAACTCACAGCACCAAAATATGTGAAGCTGTATCAAATAAAAAGCTGTATCAAAAGAAAAGCTTTAACAACATCGACGCTGTTGTTTATTGTTACCAAATGGTTCACTTTTTTGCAGGTAATTTGTTTTCTTGTGAGATATTTTTTATTTCCCTTGTGACATGTACGCTGCCAGTTTTCTTCCTATAGTGCACTTTTACCTTGTCATCTCATTATCTTTTTCATCTGAGTGATCTTTTCTCTTTTGTCACATAGACTTATTCTTTCTTTTTCCCTCCCTCCTTCCCTCCCTCCCTCCCTTCCCTCTCTCTCTCTCTCTCTCTCTCTCTCTCTCTCTCTCTCTCTCTCTGTGTGTGTGTGTGTGTCTGTTTCACTTATGCATGGCATCTGTGGAGGTCAGAAGAGGGCAGTAGATCCCCTGGAGCTGGAGTCACAGGCAGTTGTTAGCCACAATGTTATGTGTGTTGGTAACTGAACTTGGATCTTGTTAGACATCACACATTGGATTTTGCAAAACCACTTGGGGCTGGATGATTTATAATCTCCAATTTCTTCATTAATCTAACATCATCTCCCTTAACTAATGCCAATAAACTTTCTTGTCAATTGTCAATCTTTAACTAATTTCTTTGACTTTAAATATGTTAGGTTTTCTACTAGTCTCCCCATCCCATCCTTTATGTAACTTTGTCACTGAAGATATTAGTTAGCTTTTTTAGTCAAATAATCCCTAGTCAAAAAGCATGTAGGAGTCATTTAATTGTTTTGTTTTCTTTTGTTTGGTTTTCATTTTTCTCTCAATGTTACCACTTTACAACCCCTGTTAATATTTTAATGCTCTATAGGTTTAGGATTTTTTTGTTTGTCTGTTTGTTTTCCACATTAGGTTTTGGTTGTTTGTTTGCTTGCTTCTTTTGAGACAGAGTCCCACTATTTACCCTTGGCTGGCCTGGACATCTCTATGTAAACCATATTGAACTCGAATTCATAAAGCTACTTTTCTTACTGCCTCTGGAGGGCTGGAACTAAAGGTGTGCACCATCAACCAGGCTATATCTTATGTTATTCTTGCATTTAATCTGATTTTCCACTTCCATGAAACTCAACTAGGTTATATAAGTTGTAATAGCATTGTGTCCTACTAAAAGCCTACCTGTCCATGTATAGTTTGATCACATAACTGAATGTACTTGATACACATCTCCTCATTTAAAGCTGCTATCAGTTACAAAGCTTGGAATCATGTTATTTATTTGGCTATAAATTAAATATGGAAGTTGTATTTGCTCAAAGTAATTCATTCTTTTTCAGGAGAATTTGTGAAGTAATTAATGAAGCAGTTTGGAAACATAATACAATTTATGTTTCAAGTGCTGGAAATAATGGTCCATGCCTTTCTACAGTGGGTTGTCCAGGAGGAACTACATCTAGTGTGATAGGTTAGTAAGCTTTATAATTTCAGAAATAGTTTATTTAAATATAAGCAAAACAAGAGACTAAAGGAGGAAAAGTACAAATTTGATGTTAGCCCATGATACTAGAGAGACCCTGTATCCAAAAATATATAAATTAAACAACAAACCATTGTCTAATCAAGTGTTATATCCTATCCTGTATGTAAAACACTGAAGGCTCAGGTATTTTCAGTCATTTTACATTGTGACAGTAAGTTTTCATCTATAGAGTCAAGTTACATAAACAAACTTTCATAATGTTTTAAGTAAGCTTACAGTTTTGTGGGCTGCATATGTTCTGGGAGCTGTGGGTTGGACATACCTTCATATAGATCTTAAATGTGTTCCTAGGAAAGTGTGAGGAACTGTGTTACCTAGAATTTACTGTAATTTAGGAAAAGTAGTTTAATAGAAATATGTGCATACATTTTGGCAGTTCTTTTAATGTACATAATAATCCTGGAAGTTATTTTTTATGTGTACAAAAGCAGTGTGCATAGTATAACATAAACTTCCTTTGTTTCTATATTAAATGGTTTCCCTTATCATTTACAACAGAGAGAGAGAGTGCTAATGTACATATTAAGCGTATTGTATTTTACTGGGAAAAAAATTAGGATGCATAACATGAATTGTGTTCCCGTTTGTTAATGGCCAAATACATCCTAATAGGTGTTGGAGCTTATGTTTCTCCTGATATGATGGTTGCAGAGTATTCACTGAGAGAGAAACTACCTGCAAATCAATATACATGGTCGTCTAGAGGCCCAAGGTAAGTACAAGTAATTATTGGAAGTAATACATGCATTTGATTAAATTTTGTTCTGTTGGGAGGAAGGCTTCTAGATAATTAATATTGATAGCCTTGCTTTGAGCAAATTTGATATTTAAACTTTAGTGAAACAAATGTGCTTTTATAACATATAGTAACAGACCTATGCTCATTTTTTTTCTTTCTTTTCTTTTAGTATAGTATAGAGTTTATTTAGGGCATGGGAGGGCAGTTAAGAGAGTAGTAGAGACAGAGAAGGAGGGAGTAGAGAAGCAGAAGCCGGCCATGATCACTGCCATGATCACGCGGAGAGCAGTGGGAAGGCAATGAGGGAGAGAGGGGGCAAGCAAGAGTAAGAGAGACAAGAGAGTAAGAAACTATGTTCATTTTGAAGTTATAAACTACTTTGAGCATTTTAGGTGAGATCTATAAGCAAGCAAATTCTGATGGACAAGTTTTAGTTCTCTAACATCATCTGCACTATATGTGTCTCATTCTAGTAACTTGTTTTTGGTTTTTTGGGGTTTTTTTTGTTTGTTTTTTTGTTTTTTTACTACTCAATATATTTAATGAAGAAGCATCATACTTAACACCATGGACATAGTGTAAATGATGTACAAGACACAAGAGAAAATATTCGAAGGAATTCACATGTGTGTTTTGATTCCAATTTTGATTATAAGAAAGTCAATACCATAATGGCTAAAAACAGATCAATTTCTATCCAGAGTTTAGAGAGAGAGGGTGGAGAAAACAAAGAAAAATATCAGTCATCAACTGTAGTTTAAATTGATTTTGATTTCACAAAAACATAAGTAACTATAAAACGTACTAATAAAAATTAATATATAGCCGGACAGTGGTGGCATACTCCTTTAATCCCAGCACTTGGGAGGCAGAGGCAGACAGATTTCTGAGTCCGAGGCCAGCCTGGTCTACAGAGTAAGTTCCAGGACAGCCAGGACTATACAGAGAAATCCTGTCTCGTAAAACCAAAATCATCATCATCATCATCATCATCATCATCATCAAAGACTGAAAAACATTAATATACAATCAAAGTCAAATATCCTAATACCATAATAGTAAATTGCTTACAATTCTAGTATGAAAAAGTGACAACATTTTTGAAAGGAAATTTAAACACATTTTACAAATGATTTTAATATTTTCAAACAGAATAATTATTTTAAGATATATTTCATTATGTCTCTTCATTTCTGATTTTGCTGATTTGGATACTCTCTCTGTGCCCTCTGGCTAGTCTGGCTAAGGCTTTATCTATCTTGTTTATTTTCTCAAAGAACCAGCTCCTGGTTTTGTTGATTCTTTGCATAGTTCTTTTTGTTTCTACTTGGTTAATTTCAGCCCTGAGTTTGATTATTTCCTGACTTCTACTATTCTTGGGTGTATTTGCTTCTTCCTGTTTTAGAGCTTTCAGGTGTGGTGTCAAACTGCTAGTGTATGCTCTCTTCAGTTTCTTTTTGGAGGCACTCAGAGCTATGAGTTTTCCTCTTAGCACTGCTTTCATTGTGTCCTGTAAGTTTGGGTATGTTGTGGTTTCATTTTCATTAAACTCTAAAAAGTCTTTAGTTTCTTTATTTCTTCCTTGACCATGTTATCATTGAGTAGAGTGTTGCTCAGCTTCCACATGTGTGTGGACTTTCTATTGTTTATGTTGTTATTAAAGACCAGTCTTAGTCCATGGTGATCTGATAGGACGCATGGGATAATTTCAATCTTCTTGTATCTTTTAAGGCCTGCTTTGTGACTGATTTATATGGTCAATTTTGGAGAAGGTGCTGAGAAGAAGGTATATTCTTTTGCTTTAGGATGATATGTTTTATAAATATCTTTTAGATCTATTTGGTCCATAACTTCTGTTAGTTTCACTGTGTCTCTGTTTAGTTTCTGTTTCCATGATCTGTCCATTGCTGAGAATAGGGTGTTGAAGTCTCCCACTATTAATGTGTGAGGTGCAGTATGTGCTTTGAGCTTTAGTGAAGTTTCTTTTATGAATGTGAGTGCCCTTGCATTTGGAGCATAGATGTTGAGAATTGAGAGTTCATCTTGGTAGACTTCTCCTTTGAACAGTATGAAGTGTCCTTCCTGATCTTTTTTGATAATTTTAGGTTGAAAGTTGATTTTATTATGTATTAGAATGGCTACTCCAGCTTGTTTCTTGGGACCATTTGCTTGGAAAATTGTTTTCCAGCCTTTTACTCTGAGGGAGTGTCTGTCTTAGTCACTAAGGTGTGTTTCCTGTATACAGGAAAATGTTGGGTCCTGTTTATGTATCCATTTTGTTAGCCTATGTCTTTTTATTGAGGAATTGAGTCCAGTGATGTTAAGAGATATTAAGGAAAAGCAATTGTTGCTTCCTGTTATCTTTGTTGTTAGAGGTAGAATTATGTTTATGTGGCTGTCTTCTGTTTGGTTTATTAAAAGAAGATTATTTTCTTGCTATTTCTAGGGTGTAGTTTCCCTTCTTTTGTTGTAGTTTTCCTTTTATTATCCTTTGAAGGACTGGATTTGTGGAAAGATAGTGTGTGAATTTGTTTTTTGTCATGGACTATCTTGGTTTCTCCATCTATGGTAATCAAGAGTTTTGCTAGTAGTTACCCTTCTCATGTTGGAGTTTTCCTTCTAGAAAATGATTCTAGACTGTCAAGTTGACATTTAAACCACAGAAAATATTTTTCTACATTTTAAATGTTTATTGGTTCTTAATTAAATTCATTTTTAGACTAGCAATTTAAACAATTAAAGGCACTTTATGATTAGCTACTTTACAGGATAGTGAGATATTAGTTAAAAAACCAATAGGAAGTCATTACATTTTTGACTCTTTGTAATTACTTTCTTCTATTTGCTAAATACCTAGTGTTCATTGTAATTGTTGGTTTATACTGCAGATATTGTGAGCAAGAATGTGAACATTGTCCCTAAATCTTCACATCTTTTATATAAATTTATGGATGACATGAAGAACATAGTGTTATTTTTGATATTATCCAAACCCTGTTGTCTTTCAATAAGTGAATGATTTTACAGACCTAGCCTAATCATATTTCAAATAGGTTCTGAAAGCACTGCCACCAATCCATTTGTGCATAGGTGGAGTGCATTCCACTTAGGGAAATCAAAACACCCTAGTGTTCTTAGCTAGGAGTTTTTTTTTTTTTTTTTTTTAAACAAGTATAACTCACTTTGGATAAGAATCATGATAGGAAATCCAACAGTCTCTGTGGGAAAATAGCATGTTCGTTATATCTTTCCTTGAGACAGAGAATAGAGCTGTGCTGGGTGCTATTATACTCTTACAGCTGGTAAGATAACTGATTAAAGGTGCTCACTGCCAAGACATATCATTGGAGTTCAATAGCCAGGCCCCACATAATGGAGAGAGCCAAATCCTGTAAGTTGTCTTCTGATGGACACAGGTATACCATGATACCAGCTTATGGCCTGCTCCCAACAGCCTATCTCTCTATTTCTCTTTCTCTCTTCTCATCTCTCTCTCCCCATCTCTCTCTCCTTTCCTCCCTCAGTGTGAGCTTGCACAAACACATATACACACACCAAGTATGACGATAAAATTCTTTAACGTGCCAGGTGGTGGTGGTATTGCATGCTTTTAATCCCAGTACACAGGAGGCAGAGACAGTTAGATCTCTGTGAGGTTAAGGCAAATCAGGTGTACAGAACGAGTTCCATGAAAGCCAGGGCTACACAGAGAAACCCTCTCTCAAACTTTAAACTTTAAAATTACGTATAAGGCAATGTTATGTTTCTGTTAAACAAAATGAAATTTTTCTGGTATAGGTAAAAAAATACCCTCCTTAAAGGGTTACAGCATTCAAATAGCCGACTCATGCCTTTCTCACATGAACATAGATACCTACACACAGACACTTCACAAAAAGGAAAATAATAAGTGTGTTGAGAAATTAGCAATGTTTGCTCATTTTTCTTTCATTATTGCCTCATAATAATATCTTTGTCTTTTCTTCTTTTTTTCTTTTATAATAACTGCAATTATGATGTCATTTAGGACTATAATTAGGGCCTTTTAAAGATTGTTCATGCCCAGCTATTCTCACCATTTTTCTGTTTAGTGCTGATGGGGCCCTTGGTGTGAGCATCAGTGCACCAGGAGGTGCCATTGCTTCTGTGCCTAACTGGACATTGAGGGGAACTCAGCTAATGAATGGCACATCAATGTCTTCCCCCAACGCCTGTGGTGGCATTGCCCTGGTACTCTCAGGTATGGATATTACATACTACTTTCTTATTTATTGTAGGCTATGCTTTCTGAAGTTCTTATGGTGAGAGTATATAGAGTAGAAATGTCCTGGACACAGAATAAGATGTAATGTAGACAATGTTTAATGGGATAGTAATCTTTTGAGTATGTATTCAGTCATTCAGGAAATAAAATATATTGACTACTATTAATGATTATCAAGTCATGTTTTACTTCTGGAGCTAAATCATTGGATAGAACATCAAAAGTGCTTTGGTGATATGGAATTTGTTGCAAAAGACAGACTGTAAACAAATTCAGAATGCTTATACTACATTACCAGGTGTTGAATGCTGTGCAGTATTAAATAGGGTGTCACCAGGTCACTTGGGACTTAAACTTCTGCCTCAAACGTGTCCTCTTCAAGTCTTACCTCCCACCTGCCTCTATTTCACTCCTTTTCTGACTCCTGAACTTTTCTCCTCTTCCCAGTCAGTAATCACCTGAGAGTGAGTCAGACCTCCAGGACAAATCCTAGTCTCTACTCATTTTTACTCCTTTAAATTCACAAAATAGTTCAAGGTCATATGTCTCTCTCTGAATATTCAGCTCTCTTGCCTGCAAATCCTTTCTGCCGTGTTTCAGATTTAAAAACTCATACATTCTACAAGAATCAGCTCATCTACCAGTTGTTCCTAAGGGGACTTTCATCTTTACTGGGTTCTCATGGATTGATTATAGCTTCCTTAGAAGCAAATCATGGAGCTTGTACTTTTTTTTTTTTTTTTAGAAGAATTTAAGGATAAAAATAGTATAGTTTTCATCCATTCCCAGTAAGTAATATGTTGGCAATAGCCTTCTTGTTTGAACTCTGGCTACACACTGTAATCACATGGTACTTAGTCATTGAAGATTCTCATCTGCTGTGAAACGTATCAGGTGTTTTTGATTGCTTTAAGTTCCACTGCTAATTATAAAATATAATTGAGTTGAAAATTGCTGTCACCAATCATAGTGCTGAATCCATGATATTTTAATGAAAATGTCATTAGAATGCCGCTAAGATGCATGTTTGGTACATCCATATCATATCTACATAGCCTGCTTTGATGTGATTTCGGGTTGGCATGCAATGAATTTTTTTCTTAAAGTATTTGTGTGATGCAGTCAGTTTAAATCAACTGTTTAATTTTTTAGAAGAAGACAGCAGAAGAGCGTACATGTTAACATCTTGGTGAAGGGG
Organism: Montemys delectorum; assembly: GCA_019843815.1. Taxonomy (NCBI): domain Eukaryota; kingdom Metazoa; phylum Chordata; class Mammalia; order Rodentia; family Muridae; genus Montemys; species Montemys delectorum. The sequence goes on along the minus strand of JADRCD010144138.1, from coordinate 15,686 downwards.
AAATGTTTCAACTAGGGAGTTCATTAACATTAGTTTCTTAGATGTTTGTTTGTTTTTAGGGCTGAAAGCAAATAATGTTGACTATACTGTTCACTCAGTCAGAAGAGCTCTAGAAAATACTGCAATAAAAGCTGACAATATAGAAGTATTTGCCCAAGGACATGGAATTATTCAGGTACTGTTGTCTGTGTACTAAAATAACTAGAAAGCATTGAGATAATGTTGTAAATATTGCTCTGTAATGGGGATTCAGCATGTCTAAACTCTAGATATGGCCATTATAGAACTATAATCAAAAAGGGCACAAAGGTTCTTTGAAGGTAAAAGATTAATTGCATATGAGTAAAAGAAACATTTAGGCTGTTGAGAGATTAGAAATTCAAAGTGTTAAAAGTAAGCATCAGTTTGGTCAGGCATAAGTTACTGAGTGACCTTAGATCATGTGAGAGTAACTGTGAATGCAGACTGAAGTGGAAGATCATAAGAATGGTATTTTCTTTAAAAGTGTAAATTTACTTTTCCCTCCCTCTCTCCCTCCCTCCCTCCCTCCTTTCCTCCCTCCCTTCCTTCCTTCCTTCCTTCTTTCCTTCCTTCTTCCCTCCCTCTCTCCCTCCTTTCCCTCCCTCTCTCCCTTTCTCCCTTCCTCCCTCCCTCACTCCCTCTTTCTCCCTCCCTCTTTCTCTGTCTCTCTGTCTGTCTCTCTCTTTCTCTCTCTCTCTCTCTCTCTCTGGTTTTTTTGAGACAGGGTTTTCTTGTAGACCATGCTGGCTTCAAAACAGAGATCTCCCTGTTTCCCATATGCTGGGATTAAAGGCATGGGCTACCACTGCCCACCTGGTTTGCTATCTTAACTGTGGTTTTGATTTATTTTAGAGAAATAAATTAGAAATTAGCTTTGCTACAGCTGAAATTTAATTGATGTATAATTTTTAATAAAATATTTTCTTTAGTCATTTACATGTTACCCTTTATATTCTTTTAGGTTGACAAAGCTTATGACTACCTCATTCAAAATACATCATTTGCTAACAGATTAGGTTTTACAGTTACTGTTGGAAATAACCGTGGTATCTACCTCCGAGATCCTGTTCAGGTGGCTGCTCCTTCAGATCACGGTGTTGGCATTGAGCCTGTATTTCCAGAGAACACAGGTACGTACTAAGGTGGCAGTAAGCAGGAGCATTTGTTTTTGTGGCTTAAGGGAATCATAAATAAATGAAGAATGCTGCTTTGTTGTCTAATGTTCTAAAGTAATGGTTATCCACCTTCCCAATACTATTATCCTTTAATATAGCTCCTCATGTTGTGGTGACTCCCAACCATAAAATTATAACTATAATTTTGTTAATTATGAATTGTAATGTAAATATCTGTGTTTTCTGATTGTTTTAGGCAGTCACTGTAAAAGATTAGTCATGACCCAAACCACTCACCGTTCTTAGGAGAAGATACAAATTAACAAGTGCTTATTTTAAAACTTAATAGATTTGGTGGAAATTATTAATAAGGAACCCCAGTACCATGGCAGTTCAATCAGGATCTTGACAGTGAAGAAAAGAGTGGGCCTAGGCCCATTAATTAATTATGGCCCAGTGGCCCATAATTTTATTAAGCCTGTAATAAAATTACAGGTTAATTTTCTGTCCATATATATTTCCTTGAATAGAAGACAGAGCTTTAGGTGAGTGTTGGAAGTAAACAGAACTGTGGGGAGGTGAGGAACTGTCCTTTTATATCTGGCAGTTTATTTTAGTTAGCTGCTTGATTTCTATGTGCAGTGGTACAAAAGATCCACTAAACTATTTTTAAGGCTTAGCAGTATTGGGTGAAAATATGTGTAAATCACAAGAAGAGTCTGCAGGTTTGTTTAAGTTATAATTTGGGTGTCCTGTCTAATACATTATACAGTTGACTGAAATAAATTTTCTTGATAGAACATAGAAACTTCCCAGGAAAAAGAGGAAATGCTGAGTTTAATTTTTTATTTTTTTTTTTTTAATGACAGAAAACTCTGAAAAAATATCCTTTCAGCTTCATTTAGCTTTAACTTCAAATTCATCTTGGGTTCAGTGTCCCAGCCATTTGGAACTCATGAATCAGTGTCGGCACATAAACATACGTGTGGACCCCAGGGGTTTAAGAGAAGGGTTACATTATACAGAGGTATTGTCATATCTATTATTTTTCTTTTCTCTTTGAAATGTTAAAAGGTGAAAGTAAACAATTTCTGATGTGTTTTCTCTCTCATTAAAAATCCAACTATATACTTTTTCACTTGCTAGGTTTCCTAGCTTTTCTGTATCCATTTAAGCAGTTAGCTATATAGTGTTGTATCCTTCTGTGAAGAAGGCTGGAGGAGATACAGATAACTCCTCTGTTCAGAGTTCCAATCACTGCAGTTATAGCAGCAAAGTGAGTAAGATGGTTAGCTTATGATTATGGATACATTGTTAATGCCTGTATTGTAATGCAGTATTGAGTTTTGGAGGATTGCCCAGAAGCAAGTAACTAGATACAGATAGCAAAGCCCTTTTGATCAAGCCTCTGTACTTTGTTAATTATGCACTGTAGCTAAACTTGTGCTGTGATTAGCTTTGCTAGTTAGAAGAAACATTTGTTAAACCTGGCAGTTGTAAGTAAAAAGAGAGTAGTATCATATAACTAATCTTTCTACAAAAGTATTTATAATACTAAGTTTTAGTTTGAGGTAGAGAGTAATTAAAGTACTTTTTTTTAACTTGATAGCTTATTACCTGTTTATCTCAGTCATGATTTACTATTTGAGTGTTGGAACTTTGGGTTATTATATAAATTAATGTCAGTAATCTAGTATTAACCTGTTAGACCTTTAAATTTTAAGATTAGATTATTCTTTGCTTACATTACACCTTTTATTTCCTGTTTTGCAACTTTTTTCATGGATTCAGTTGAAACTTACCATTCTTTCTTCAAGGTATGTGGCTATGATATAGCATCCCCCAATGCAGGTCCTCTGTTCAGAGTTCCAATCACTGCAGTTATAGCAGCAAAGTAAGTAAGACGTTTAGTATATCATTATGTATACATTGTTAGTGCCTATATTGTAATGCAGTATTGATTTTTGGAGGATTGCAGAGAAGCAAGTAACTAGAAAGATTAGGACAGAAGCAGGTAACTAGGTTCTGCTCTTAGCTAGCATTCTAGTTGGCATATAGCTAACAAAACTGTTTCTCTTAATTATTAGTTGAGGGCACCTCGTATCTACCCACCTTCTATTGAAATGTCTTTGCCCATACTACCAACTGACTCCATATTGCCCAGTTGAGAGGCTATTTCTGCCTTCACTTTACCTCTTTTCTCACTTACTCAGTAGTGATTGTTCGTCCTTTTCCTTTGCACCCTGCTTTACCTTCCTGTGGCTGGGATTATGCTCTCCCAATGCTTCTAGTTACTTTCTCTTTCCAGCCTTACTCTTTCCATCTTAAGCATCCTGGAATCAGGGAATTTAACTTTGATATTACCACTTCCTGCTTCAAACACACCAGGAGCATTCTGTAAGGATCAGGGTTATTACATTCTTAAAAAAGCCCGCAAGAATACCTTAGAATTAAGGTCCCAAAAGGCTTCCTATCACTGAGTATACCAAAGTACACATTTCCTACCATCTCCCTCTCCTGACACTCATGGTTTCCTCAGTATTTATGCATTCGTGCTGTAGGTTCCTTTGCCTCGTTTGCTTGTGTTTTAAATAGCCAGACTAATTTCTGGTTATTCTAGGGGAGTTCCTTCCTTTTACACTTTAACACTTTTTACAAGCTCCTGGACAGTCTTCAGCTAAAGTGTTCCAGTTTGTTTTTTAATTTAATATAATTTGTTTGCAAGCTGTATTTAACATTCTAAATTAATACCTTTGGTGGGGGTTATTTGAGTTAAATATTAATTGTGTAATAGGCCTCAGCCAGTGAGGCCTACAGGATAAAATTGATGAGATTAAAATATCCATGCACATGGGAAATTTACATCACAGTTAAATTCTCTGTTATATGTTTTGTGTAAGTTCAGTGGGAATTTAGGCAAGACTTTCAACAATCTGCAGGCTCACTCTTAGGATCTAAACCATTCTTCTATTTTTCTCTAACAATTCCTTCCTTTTGGAACTCGCTATATTAAATGTTTTTTCTCTCCATACCAGTTGTTACACAACAAAGAAAGGGTTATTTTTTACTCATTGGAATATTTCTAGCTACAAATACCTCATACATAGTAGGTACTCATTTCTTATTTGTAAAATTAAAGGCAATATAATTGCAACCTGCATTTTATTTCCATAACACATAGTTACGCATTTCATGTTTACATTTATTTGATTGCTTATGGAAGTAGTTTGGAGCATTTTGAAACTGTGTGTGGGGACTCAATTTATTATGTTTTACTCATACATCTGTAAGACTGTTACTGACACAAAATATAATTCGACACAAAATATAATTTTAACATTCAAAAATCACAGCTGGGTGAGGTGGTGCATACTTTTAATCCCAGTACTTGGGAGGCAGAGGTAGGCATATCTACTTTGAATTTGAGGCCAGCCTGGTTTACAAAGGGAGTCCCAAGGACAGTTAGGGGATACACAGAAACCTTGTCTCAGAGAATTTTTATTTCTTAGAAATCAGAGTTCAGAGTCTGTGAATTTTGTAAAATTCCTTTAACAGAACAGGAGACAGCATAAGTTTTTTACTGTTTTCTGTTACAGTATAAAAATAGGTGAGTAGATCATCTGTGTGCTGCTGTCAAAGGTTGTTCTACTGCTGTGTTACAGAATGAGCTAGCATTGTGCTTACAGTTGATTATCGACAAGTTCCAGGGCTTATTTCTAGCAAACTGTTCTCCTGCCTCTGTTGGATAACATCTGGAGTGTTGATGATTGTATTCTTTATACTTAGTTTTATTTTTAGAGTATCATATTTAACTTTTTTTTTTTTTTTAATTTTCAGAGTAAATGAGTCATCACATTATGATCTAGCCTTTACAGATGTACATTTTAAACCTGGTCAGATTCGAAGACATTTTATTGAGGTTCCTGAGGGGGCAACCTGGGCTGGTAAGTAAAATTTGTTTGTTATCTTTTTATTTTTTAAATCTGTTAGAGAATTTGTAAACTGGTGATGATATACTATTGCTGTGTTGATTTCCTGCTAAGAGTTCTCAGGAGTTACTTTTGTATATTCTATGTCTGTGCTAGTCCCTTAGGAGAGTTGCTTCTAGAGGGCTTTTCTATACAATACCTTACCAAAACTCTGACTGACTTGTTGAGAAAGAGGTAGAATGAAGTTGTGGGAAGACCCCACTTCGAGTAATTTTTCTGGGCTCAGGTGTAGGCTACTACTTAACTTGGAGCACCTAGTTTTACATAGCTGAATTTCTATCTTAACCGGTACTGCTTACCCTCTTGTGTAAGAGTAGACAATTATAAAGTGTTTTATCTATGTTAAGGTAATCTTCATACTCTAAACAGGTCAGTGTATTAGGTAACAGTAAGCTTTTCACTGCTATAACTGTGAGTTGTCACTGTAGGCTATTTTATGGTTAAGTTGTGGAGTTCCCTGGACTGCAGTATTTACATAAGGCCTATTGAGATTAACTATAGTAGGACAAAAGAGTAAAAATCTTACCCACAGAAATTACTCATTTCTACCCAGCCCTTGCAGTTTACCCAGAGTCTGTTTTCTGTAATTAAAAAAAGACAAAGAAAAACACTTTGTTAATGGTAAGAGTCAGTAAATATAATTTTCTTATGATATGTAGTTGTTGAAAACATGTAGGATTTGAGATGGTGGTTATTGTTATAAAACATTGAATGGTATAGAATGAATGTGTTGCCATATCATTTCACAGTGTTAGATTACAAATGTTCTTTTGGCTTCTATTTTCATACCATTCAAAATTATCAAAACATCATATATGTACTCATAACAATTAGTTATTTTCCCCTCTGTGCTCCCTGGTCTGTAAGAATCAAACCTTATTTTGGTGCCCTTAAATTAGAGCAGGTGTTCCCTAAATAATCTTTCCTCTTCATGACTTTGGTTTACATCTGGCAGTGCAGTACAGTAAAGCTAAGCAGGTGTGCTTGCTACTTTGGGGAAAGAAGTAGGAATACATACACAAGTAAGCTAGGATGAAAATTTTGGCATGATAAATAGGGTTTTCTAAAATTATGATGATTTTATAGGGAATTAATTTGCTTTCCAATTAAAACAAGAGAAAGAGGTTGTTTTTTTTTTTTTTT
>JADRCD010144132.1:0-14778 GCA_019843815.1 Montemys delectorum | reverse complement strand
ACACACACACACACACACACACACACACACACACACACACCACACAAAGGGACCTGTGAGTGTAGCTGGTCAGCCAAGCTTGTCAACCCAACCTGGCCTAAGTGGGCTCCTCGGAAGCATCCCCTGGGAAGGGAGGTGGACAGGATGGCCGGGTCCTACTTTCCTCTCTGCACCCATTCCTTTAAGATTTTCCCAAGTACAAAGTGTGAGCAGAGCAGCACACACTTTTCTCCATCCACTCTCAGAACCACACTGTGCAGGACCTAGGTTGCTCAACCTTTTTTTTTTTCCTTCTTTTCAGCACTGGGGGACCGAATGTAGGGCCTTGTACTTCTTGTTAGCTCTACCACTGAGCTATATCTCAACCCCCGACTTTTGACCACATATATTTATTTATTTTGTGCATAGAAGGTATTTGAGTACAACAGTGCACATGTGGAGGTCAGAGGACAAGTTGCAGGAGCTGTTCCCCTCTTTTAACCACATGGGTCTCGGGAATCGAACTCAGGTTATCAGAATGGATGGCAAGGATCTTTTCCCCACAGAACGGTCTTGGCAGGCCTCTAGCCACCTTTTTATTATTATTATTATTATTATTATTAATTTCTTTAAAAAATGATGTTGGGAGTTGAGTATGTATCCAACCACTGAGCTTCCCCCACAGCCCGAGTCGAACTCCTCCCACCCCCACTGTACTGGGGCTGGGACCCACGGCCTCTTGCACACTACAGGTGAAGCTACAATTGGTCAAGGTTCCATTGCTTCTTCAGTCTTCTTTTTTTGTTTAAAAAAATTTTTTTTCTTGTTTACAGTCAGGGTGTCTTGTAGACCAGGCTGGCCTTGAACTTGGTGTGTAGCCAAGGCTAGTCTTAAGCCCCCTCATCCTTCTACCTCCACTTGCAGAGTGCTGGGATCCCAGGCGTGTGGTACCATGGCCAGCTGCCTCAGTCTTGTCCCCGACCTCTATTCCAGAGCTCCACTCCATCGCTTTCCATCTTCTTCATGTCTCTGCCACCTTCCAGACTCCTGCTACCCCACAGCCCTGGCACTGTAAAGATCCCAGGGAAAGACTCAATCCAGCCATTTCACAACAAAGCTATAAAGAGTAACAGTGTCCCGCCTCTTGGAGAAGCTTTCTCTTCATATGCTCTGCCGCACCTCAGTGACCTGGCGAGGGCTCTCGGTGCCCTCACGACCCTCCCTGCCCTTATCAGGATGTCAGGTTAGCCATCCCAAGGAGAGTCAGGCTCATGCAGTTCCCACTCCTTTTCCGTCTCTCTTATACCCAGTCCCCAGCCTGAATGACTTCCTCTGCTCCTGTGTGTGGCTCTCCAGGGTCAGGGTTTAGAGCACATAAAGTATCTATAGTGGAAAGACGAGAGGGGTATTATTAGTTCCACATCCTGGGTTGGCCCAGCAGAAACTCATCTTTTCTGGTCCTTGCCATGCACACATGCGCGCGATCATACACTCATACGGAGGGGTACACAAACGCAGGCGCGTATGTACACGTTTCTTTGGATAACTTGTGTTTTAACCCGTGGTGGGTCTCACGGTTGGGACCCTGTCTCCAGTACTCAACGTTACCCACCTAAGCACAGTAGAAGCTGCATTCCTTCTGGCTGACTCCTGGTAGACCTAGAAAGAGCTGCTCAGGGGCTTCCTCCCCCTTGCCTACCCAGCTCTGTGGTAAGGAAAGAGTCTGCCTTCCCTTAGACAGCACCCACTAACCCACTACTCCGCTCTTCCCCAGGTCAGTCTACCTTGGCCACTGTGGAGTAGCCACTGGGACTCCATCCCTCTGAAATCCACAGCTTGACTCCATGCTCTTGTGTTCACTGTCTGCACACATCCTGGCAGCCAGCGGGGTCAGCTCCCACGGAGTGTAGTGTGTGCCTCTCAACAGGCCATCTGCCTCCATACCACCCTCTAGGGGTTACCGTGTGTGTCATCATTTTTCTTGTTGGTCACATCTCTCTGGTTGGCTGGCTAGCCACTCTGATGTGGGGTATCCCATGGCTTTCTCTACTCAGCAGGTAGAGTGACTCAGGCTAGTCATTCCTGGGTCTCAGGCTAGGATGCTGGCTGGCCAACACATCTTCGCTCATTAGTTTAGAATGTCTCTATAGTAAACGGCTCCCCATTGGTTTATTCACACATCCCTGCCCTCTCCTGTTTTAATCGTGTGTGTGTTCTGCTGCTGATTTTTCACACCTCCTGTTTGTGTTTATAACTCTCTCTTCCACTGACCTCCATCACCAGGAGTATTTTCCCCAGTAACTCCCGGAGCATCTGCCCAGTGGGCTTGGGAAGGGTGCCTGCCAGCGGGATGGGGTTCCTTTCTGAGCTGTCGGGTGGCCTAGGGTGGCAGCCAGGCGTTCACTGCCCCTCCTCACTCCCCCAGGTAGATGGCCCCCCAAGGGCAGGCCCTGCGGGCACCCCTCCCTCCAACTGGCGGATGCAGTGCCTAGCAGCTGCTCTTAAGGACGAAACCAACATGAGTGGGGGAGGGGAGCAGGCCGACATCCTGCCGGCCAACTACGTGGTCAAAGATCGCTGGAAGGTGGTGAGTGACCTAGCGGGCAGAAGGAGGAGGGGTCCGGGAAGGGGAGAAGAAAAGATCTGGAGACTCTAAGACTGGTGCCCTTGGATCCCTTAACATAAGTGGAAGGTGTCCCCGAGCTTATTTGTATGCTTGCTTAAATTCCCTCCCCCCCCCCCCCCCACATTCTCCCATTACCCTCTCTCCAACCCAGCTCCCTCTCCACCCTTCCGGGCTAGGTCATGTTGGTCCGATCCAGCCTGAACAACTCCTGCAGAGCCCGGGGTGCGGAGGAGGGCGTTGGGGGAGGGAGGTCCTTCTTTGCGTGCACCTTGGGGAAGGACATTGAGTAAGCATGTGTTCCTCGGCTTCCGCAGAGGACGGAAAAGCTTGGGTCTGGGGAGAGATGCCCTGCAGGCTACTCCCACCGCATCCGCACTCCATCTTCTCCATCCACCTCCTCCCTTCCCGGGTTCCTGCGGCAGGTGCAAGACGCCGAGACTCCATCTCCCAGCGTGCCTTGTTTCTTTAACTCAGGACTCCAGGCTCCTTGGCCTGTTGGGAGTTGTAGTCCAAGTCTCTTCCTTGGAAGAGGATGGATGGGAGGGGGCTATGTAAGAGTTGGAGTGGTGGTTGTGTCTAGGGAACCCGGTTTACTGTCAGTCAGCCTCCTTCCAAAGCTTTCCCTCATTGCTTCAGAGCACCCTGGTGTCCTCTTTATTAGAGGGTGGAATAATTCGGGATTGTATAGTGTGGGAAAAGTGTGTGGGACTGTGGATCTGCACGGAAATGGGAAGCAGAGGGGAAGAGAGAACCACAGAGGTCAGATTTTTCACCGTGTGCAGTCGTGGTGTTCGCGTGTGCGTGTCCTTGTGCTTTGGTGTGGTGCGGCTCAGCTCACTAAGGGTGCTGGATTGGAGAGGAGGGTGGGGCCTGGGTGCAGGCAGATCTCCATGGCAACAGTCATCTGGCTATGTAGGTCCCTTAGAGGTCCAGGGAGAGAGGCAAAGTGGTAGCGTTTTCAAGAATTGGGAGTGGGGGTGTTAAAGAAGAGACTCTTGGGGCCCCCGAAAGGGGGGCATCTTCAGTGAGAGAAACAGAAATACAGGGGGAGCCAGGGCAGCGGTAAAAGGAAGGAGTGTTTGGCAAAGTGAGAAACGCTCCCTTAAGATCCCCAGGTCCCTGGCACATGAGCTGCAAGGCTGGCAGATGGGAGGGTGAATAACATTTGTACTGAAAGGCAAGAAAAGGACTGTTCACACACACCGAGCTTAGACTAAGACCTTGCTGTGCTTTGTGAAGGAAATGGCAGCGGGAGTTGGAGGGGAGGGGCACATGTCTGTCAGGCCTGGACTTTCCTTAGGACTGTCTCCTGTCCCTTCCCCTGAAGGGCTGGGGAGACTGGGTGTCATATGCAGCCATTTTCAGGGAGAGTTGGGATTGACAGAAACAGGAATCATGGACCAGAGATGGGCTGTAGCCAGGAGAAACAAGGGTCAGTGTACTAGGAAGAAAATGTCTTTGTTCCTAAAAAAATAAAATAGTAAGTTGTTCTTGGGGGTTAGTCCTGGAAACCAGCATAGCAAACAACAGTACTAATATCCCACTGTTTCTTCTGTGCCTTTCTTGGTCTGAGGATGTAAAAATGCCGTGGTGGGTTGTGTCCGGAACTGATGGAGTGCCTACAGCAGTTACCAGCACACCCCTGCTTCCTAGTTGTGATTAGCTAATTGCTAAGTTCCCACGATGGGAAGACAGGCTCTGGTCTGTGGATGGCATCGACACCACTGTCAGTGAGGTCAGCCCATCCGAGAACTGGGACCGTAGGGCTGGAAGGTCCTTAGGACTCATTCCAACCTGATTCTCTCTTATTGAGTAGAAAAAAATGAAGACTCGAAAAGTTTAAGACTTAGACTACTCTAGGCTGTCCAGAGTGGGGCCAAGAAACAGGGTGTCCATTCCACATGAACTGTGGCTGTCTTGTGGTGTCGCTTCTCTGGTTTACGGAGGTTTTCCAGCAGGGGTTGGGATTATTAAAGCATAGAGGAGGAGAGGAGAAATGGGGCTCACAAAGCTGTTGAAGGGTGTTCTGTGGAGGGAGCTTTAAGCAGATCTACCTTGTGACATTCGTTAGCCCTGGACGCTCATGCCCAGATGGTATCTCCTATGACAGGGTATTAATGATTGCATTGGTATGTAGAATCATATATTCATATTATAGACTGAGGTTTTTCTCTTTGACCTAAAAGTTCATGACTTTATCTTTTGATCTGAAAACAAGTTAAAGCGTCTTAATGGATCCCCCAAAATGTGAGGGTCACTGTGGCCTGGAAAAAGGCAGGTGGAAGGGAAGGATCCTGGATGCATGCAGACGACTAGACCCCTGTTCTAGGGGTAGGTGGCAAAGAGAGAAAGAAACAGGCTCAGTTTGGGGAAAAGGCCGGTGGAGAGGCTGGGCTATGGGAAGTTGGGGGATAGGTGTTGGGGAAGGTCCCAGCCTCAGGGATTCTGGTGGCCTGCGTGTCAGCAATGTCTTGCAACCTCATGGCTTCTCCATCAGAAGGCTCTGTTCCTGGTTATTTTCTAGCTGGGGCCCAGCCAAGGCCTTTTCAGGCCCTGGGCCTTGTGACTTTCTCTTGGTGCCCTGTAGAGAGTCAAGTGAGTTTCCTCACTGTGCTGTGGAGCCTGGGAAACTGGCGATGTCTGGGAGCCCCTCACTCACCTACCCTGTTTTCTGTGCTCACACACAGCAAGCTGTAAAAGGATGCGGAAGAGGTTACTGTCTCCGTGGGTAGAGCCACCCCAAGAGGACAGGCTGGAGTGTGGTTCTGCTCCTGCCTGGTTGTAAGGCTTCCGCTGCCCAGCTAGCTTCATTCCATCCAGAGTAGGAAGGTCCCCTGGTTTCTTATTGCTCTTTCCTTGTTTCCCTCCCTGGCTCAAGACATGTCACCTTTCCTCATAGCTCTGGCTTCTCTCCTGTCCTTTATTGTTATTATTTCTGACATTTATTGATGTGTGGTGTGGCTTTGTGTGTCACAGTATGTGTGTGGATGTCAGAGGATAACTTGGAAAGCCAGCTCTCTCTTACCATGTGGGCCTTGGGGAATCGAACTCAGGATGTCAGGCTTGGCAGCAAGTGCCTTTACCTGCTAAGTTCTTACCCATGGGTCCCTCCCTTTCTTTTTCCCTCCTTTCCTTTCTTTGGAGGCAGGGTCTTAGATATCCCAGGCTAGCACTTGCTCTGAAGCCCAGGCTGGTATTGAACTTCCATCTTTTGGCCTGTGCCTTCTTCCCCAGAGCTGAGAAAGATAGGTGTGTGTACGGCCATGCCTAGTGGATGTGGTGCTGGGGATTGAACCTGGGTTTCATGCGTGCTAAACAAGCACCCTAGTCACCAAGCTACATCCTGGGCCCTGCTCTCCTTTCAGGGAAGAAGAGATGCAGGCTGGCCTGTGATCTTTAGAACCCTGTGTCATTCGGGCTGTCTCCAGGTCAGATCGAAGCCAGGTGTCTTTTATCTTCTGCTCCTATTCAGATATCTGTCTGGAGCTGAGTATTGGAAGGGATCTGTGCTTCTGGGCTGAGGAGAGGAGTGGGCACTGACACACCTGCCCATCTCAGTGGAGGTGGGTTGAGGAGCTGTGCAGCTCGATCCCTGAGCACCATTCTCCCCCCTCATCCACAGCTGAAAAAGATCGGGGGCGGGGGCTTCGGTGAGATCTACGAGGCCATGGACCTGCTGACCAGGGAGAACGTGGCTCTCAAGGTGGAGTCAGCCCAACAGCCTAAGCAGGTCCTCAAGATGGAGGTGGCTGTGCTCAAAAAGCTTCAAGGTACTGCCCTGGGGCTGGGGCTGGGGCGTGGGAAGGAGGAGGGTGGAGCCAGGATATAAGAGAGGTGGACCAGCATATGGGAGAACAATGGAGAGTGAGGGAGGCCCTGCTAGTGATGGCAGAGTGGTCATGGGCAGTTGAGCCAGAGTGTTGGGAAGGAGGCGAGGCTATAACAGGCATTCCTGGAATCAGGGCTGGGGTTGTGGCTCAAGAGTGTGCCAGAGGGATGGCCAATGGCTCGAAGATTAAGGCACTTGCCTTGCAAGCAGGAGGAGGTCTCAAGTTCAGAATCACAGAGCTCATGTAAGAGCTGGGTCGGCTAGGCGTGGTGTACATACACGCCATGCCATACACAATTAGTGTGTGTGTGTGTGTGTGTGTGTATGTGTGTGTGTTAGAGAGAGAGAGAGAGCGAGAGAGAGAGAGAGAGAGAGCGATAGAGGGAGAGAGAGGGAGAGAGAGAGATAGACAGAGACAGAGACAGACACACATATAGAGAGACAGACAGACATATATGCAGAGAGAAACAGAGAGACAGACATAGAGAGACAGAGACAGACAGACACACAGAGAGACAGAGACAGATAGTCAGACAGAGTCAGACAGATGAGAGACAGACAGACATACACACAGAGAGACAGAGACAGACAGACAGAAACACAGATGCAGAGACACACATTTACAGAGAGCTTGACAGAGACAGACAAACAGACAGACAGACAGACACAGAGACAGAGAAACAGAGACAGACAGAGAGAGAGAGAGTACACCAGAGCCTATCTGGCTTGTGAAGAGGAAGGAGTGGGACTGGGAAGGCCCCTGTGCTTGTGTCCTGCAGGGAAGGACCACGTGTGCAGGTTCATTGGCTGTGGCAGGAACGAGAAGTTTAACTATGTGGTGATGCAGCTCCAGGTGTGTCCTTGGGGTCTACCCACTTGCCTCTTTCCCCAAGAGCTGGAGCGTGGTGTGGGTGGGGGCATGTGGCAGGGGACATTGGTTCCTGATAGGTAACTGTGGAGCAAGACTCTGTGGCCATTGGCTGAGATGAGTCTTCCCGTCCCACACTATGCCGCTCATCCTCCCAGGGCCGGAACCTGGCCGACCTACGCCGCAGCCAGCCGAGGGGTACGTTCACGCTGAGCACCACACTGCGGCTGGGCAAGCAGATCCTGGAGTCCATCGAAGCCATTCACTCTGTGGGCTTCCTGCACCGTGACATCAAGCCGGTGAGCAATGCGCCTGAGTGCTCCCGTGGTCTGTGGGTGCTCGCCTCTCCACTGCAGTGCTTGGGCCTCAGAGCCCCTTCCCTTTGAGCACTTCTTGATCTGCACCAAGCCATAGCCCCTCTTTCTCACCTCTTGGCCATGCCAGGCTCTCCATTCATCTTCATCTCTCATCCGTAACCCTGTGTAGTTCTTCAGTCTAAAGGTGACACCTAGTTTTTTGTGGCATCTTGGTGCTAGAAAAGCAAAGTAAAATCCTTTAATATAATAGGGTAAAAAGAAGCCTGGGGGCGTGGGCGGGGTGAGGAATGATACACACCTTTAATCCCAGCATTCAGGAGAAAGAAGCAGGTGGATCTCTATGAGTTCGAGGCCAGCCTGGTCTACAGAGTGAGTTTGAGGACAGCCAGGGTTATACTGAGAAACTCTGTCTTTAAAAAAAAATCAAGATAAGTAAATAAATAAAAGTAAATAAAAATTATAAAGGAATATAAGGGTAAGAAGCGGGCCCTGGGAAGGCTGGGTGAGTGGCCCAAAGACACACAGCAAGAAGGATGAAGGGCAGCTCTAACGCCACTGCCTGCAGGTGAGCTGAGGATTTATAGCAGGATGGGGCAGAGCTCCAAGCTGGTTCTGTTCAGTTCTGTAATCCAGAGATGGCCCATCAACCTTGGACACCACCCAATTTCTGTATCTTTAAATTGAGGGTAGTCACACGTGCCGTGTCTGTGTTGTCGAGATGACACAGCTGGTCATGCTCATGTGACTGGGTACATGTGAGAGTCCATGGGTGGGGCATCCTTCAGCACAGCCATAGCAATTCCTTAGTGGTTCTTGGGGTGCTGGATCCCGGCTCACAGCAGCTGTCTTCCCACAGTCCAACTTTGCCATGGGCCGGCTGCCCTCCACCTACAGGAAGTGCTACATGTTGGACTTTGGGCTGGCCCGGCAGTACACTAACACCACTGGGGACGTCCGGCCTGTGAGTACCACTGGGCACCAGGATGGTGGGGCTCTCCCCACTCTCTGGTATGGGGTACCTCACTGTTCTCAGCAAGCATGTCTATCCTTCAGTATCAGTCCATCCAACCCTGGGGTGACAGCCAGGCCCACTCACCTGCCTGGGCTTCTGGGTATCAGGATGAGGTGGCCAGTTAGGCTGGGTGGTGGTAGGGTGGGCAAAGTGGCTGAGGTACGGTCTCTTCTCTGCAGCCTCGGAATGTGGCCGGGTTCCGGGGGACTGTCCGCTACGCCTCGGTCAATGCTCACAAGAACAGGGTGAGTGAGCAGCAGAGCCTGAGCTAAAGGCTGAGGGCAGAAAGAAACAGTCGGTCATAGGTGGGCTGTGGATGTGGGGGGGCGGGGCAGAGAAAAGAACAGGACATCAGCTGCAGTCCATCACTGAGGGAGCCTGGAGTTGGAGGAAGGCTTACTAGTAGCTGTCCCTAATGTCCTTCTCTTCTGGACCTCCGGCATCTCTCCTCCCATTGAAAATCCCTGGGGAAGGGACAAAACAGTCAGAACTTTTTACTGTAGTAGTCTGTGTGTGCTGGGGTGTAGGATAGGTCACAGATTCAGAGACACCCCGGTGTTGTCTATCGGGGTCCAGTGATCAGGGCTCTCTGACAGAAGTCTCCCAGAAAAGGGTCCCATCCCTAGGGGAGGACTTGAGAGCTCCAGGTGACTCCCCCCTTACCTCCCAGGAGATGGGCCGCCATGATGACCTGTGGTCCCTCTTCTACATGCTGGTGGAGTTTGCTGTGGGTCAGCTGCCCTGGAGGAAGATCAAGGACAAGGTGAGGTCCCCACAGCTGGGTGGAGGAGGCAGAGGGTAGAGCAGCCGAGGCTCCATCTCCTGTGCCCTGTCCCCTCAGGAGCAGGTGGGGATGATCAAGGAGAAGTACGAGCATCGGATGCTACTGAAGCACATGCCGTCTGAGTTCCATCTCTTCCTGGACCACATCGCCAGCCTTGACTACTTCACCAAGCCCGATTACCAGGTGTGACCCCCAGCATGGGGCACCCCTGGGAAGTTGCTGGCTCTCCAGCAGTGGCTGTCCCCCTGCAGCCTGGCATCCTCCAAGATTGCTCCCGAGTCTGCCCCTTGATCTCTAACTGTACCAACCTGTTCTTGCCCTTGCAAACACTAGTTACTATTATGATTTCTCAAAAGCTGATCTTCTCGGTATCAGTGCTGGGCTGTGTTATCGAATTCAAGCTGCAAAATAAGGATTTGAGGCAGGGCATGGTCATGCATTGCACACCTTTAAGTCTAGACTTGGGGGCGGGGGCAAGCAGATGTCTCTGTGAGTTTGAGGACAGCCTAGCCTCTGTTCTGCATAGAGTTCCAGGGTATCTGGGACATAGTGAGACCCTGTGAAAAAAAGAAAAGAGAAAACGAGAGAGAAAAGACAGGAGCCTTTAAGGACCACGATGTATCCGGAGTTGGGGTGGCGTAGGGTGGCTCGGGTCTTTAATCCCAATACTCAGGATGCAGAGATAGGTGTATCTCGGTCTGTTCCAAGCCAGTTGGTCTACAGAGTGAGTTCCAGGACAGTCAGAGAAACTGTCTTCAAAAACCAAAAACCAACCAACCAACCAAAAGGAGCCTTTAAGGGTCATGATAGATCTGACAGCCGAGCTCGGCAGGGAGCTCCCTGGGGCGGTTGTTCTTGGTTCATAGAGGGGAAACTGAGGTAAGACGCTGTGGCTCAGAGGCAGTCATGCATCTCTGAGGGACAGGCTACAGCCTGAGCAATCTGTCCTTAACATGTCACTGTATGACCACTGTAGAGTTTACTTCCTGAGCCAGAACAGGCCCTCACCTTTACAACCCTGTCCTTCAGTGTGGCAGACAAGAAGAGATTAGATCACACTCAAGAGAAAATGGCTGAGCTGGACAAGAGGCAGAGTAAAGCGAAGACTGCCAAGGGCCTTGGCCTGACACAGCATGCTGGAGCAAATTACACTTTCTATTGGTTTTTCTGAGACAGGGTCTCATGTAGACCAGCTGTCCTCAAACTGATGACGTAGCTGAAGATAACCTTGAATTTGTCATCCTCCTGCCTCCACATCCCAAGAGCAGAGATTATAACCATGTGCCACTGGTGCTCCACTGGGCCTGAGCAGTGGCTTGGATCCAGAGCATCCTGCACACTAGGCAACAAGCATTCTACTAACAGAGCCACAGAGCCAACCTCAGGAAACTGTGTGTGTGTGTGTGTGTGTGTGTGTGTGTGTGTGTGTGTGTGTGTGTGTAGTAGAGATTTTATGCTCTGAAATAGGAAATAGTGATTGAAAAAAACAATGTTGCCTCATGTGGTGGTGCACAGAGGCAGTGCCAGAACTCAGGAGACAGAGGCATAGGCAGAGAGAGAGGCAGAGAGGCAGAGGCAGCGGCAGGAGGACCATGAATTTAAGAACAGTCTGGGCTACATGGGAGACCCTGTCTCAACAACAAAATCAAGGCTAGAGAAATGCCCTTGTTCAGCTCCTAGCACCCATGCCAGGATTTCAGAACCAAATGTAACCCCAGCTCCAGGAGGCCTGACACCATCTTCTGGTACTCGCAGCACCTGCGTGCACACACACACACACACACACACACACACACCACACACACACACACACACACACACACCACACACACACACACACACACACACACACAGCACACCCACACACCACACAACCTACCCCTAAATCAAACACAGTATTATGTATTGCATATAATTGTGTGCATCACATTCTCTCTACGGCCAGGCCAGTGTCACCACACACTGGGGTGATATTGTGTTCGGTGTTGCACTGGCCATGATATGGCCAGGTGATGGGAATCTGCTTCTCGGCCATCTCATGGTCCCACCCTCATGCCCACCACTCTGGTGAGAGACCACTTAACTGACTCCAGGTCTAATGCTCTCCCACGGCTTCATCACAACACCTCATGGGACCTACTGACACTGGAGAATGAAGAGACATGCCATCAGTGTTTGCCAGGAAGCCCCTCTGGATGAGGCCCACTAGGGAATCAGGCAGTGTCAACCACATAGCAGACACCTAAGCAAGCAGGTCCTGTCAGCAGAGTGCCTGCCCTGGGCTCTGAAGAGAACCAGTCCAATGCTGGATGGCCTGGGTTCCTCAGAGGTCTGTAGCCACCTAATGCCTCTTGAACGCAGCATCCCAGCTGCTGGTCGGGCTGACACCCCATTCTTGTCCTGGCTCAGTCTCATGGAGTCCCGATCCACACAGCTATGACTACTTACATGCCAGGTCCTGCAATGATGGCTAGAGATGTAGAGTTGGCAGAGAGCCATGGAAGTGTTGCAAAAATGGATGCTCTGCGACCAGTGATGAGATGGAAGCCACATGGGAGAGTGAATCAGGTGTCAGGAGAGGACAGTGGGAGAGGCACCTACTAGAGCCAGTAGCCCAAGGAGAGGAGAGAGCACGAGAGGAGGAAACCCTAGTGGTTCAGGGCTACTGATGTGCCTGTCAAGATGACAAAAATGGCTTGGCAGTGGTGTCCCACACCTTTAATCCCAGCACTTGGGAGGCAGAGGCAGAGGCAGGCAGATTTCTGAGTTCAAGGCCAGCCTGGTCTACAGAGTGAGTTCCAGGGCACCAGGGCTATCTCAAAAAAAAAAAAAAAAAAAAAAAAAAAAAAAAAGATAAATGGTGGAAGGGTCTGGAGACTGTTTTCAAGAGACAGGTCTCTGAGGATTAGGATCCATGTGGTGGGGCTTAATCCAAGATGATAATTTGCATACTGCTTTGTGTTATGTTTTCATTTAAAATCAATGTGCGCCTCTCCTTCCAATGTCCCCTCTAGGCCTGTCCCTGACCTGGAAGACTCCCCTCCGCCCACCCCCACTGCATTCCCAGATATTGTCCCTTCTACCTGGCTAGCCCTGGGGTCAGCTCTCTGTCCTCCTGCCCTCCCCATCCCCTGCAGTTGATCATGTCGGTGTTTGAGAGCAGCATGAAAGAACGGGGCATTGCTGAGAATGAGGCCTTCGACTGGGAGAAGGCAGGCACCGATGCTCTTCTGTCCACGAGCACCTCCACCCCACCCCAGCAGAACACACGGCAGACAGCAGCCATGTTTGGGTGAGTCTGAGCAGGGGCATTATGGTGGATGGGGTGGCCAGTGACCCTTACCTGGAGCTATCACCTGAGAAGCCAGCCCTCTCTTTCCCCTGGGTGTCTCCTGCTCTTCATGATGGACAGCAGAGTCCTGGATTTTTGAGATATTCCATCCCAGCTCTATCTACCCTGAATTCAAGCATGGAGTAGGCATCATCTTCATTTAGAGCTTTTGATTAAGAAAGACATCCTGGGTGAAATGACCTGATCCTCACAGTCTCTCTTTCTCATTGTAAATAATGAACACCATCTAAATAGCACGGCAGCCCAGGGAGATGTTAACCCCTGTCTTCAGAGGACCCCAGCTGATTCTGGGGTGTTTGCAACCATGTGGCCAGTAGTTTCTGAACCCCGTGCAGGACACAGAGGAGTACCTGGGGAAGATCCTGACTGAGAAGGGCTCCCACCTGTATTAGTCAGGGTTCTCCAGAGGAGCAGGACTTACAGAATGGGTCTGTATCTGTATGGAAAGAAGATGTATTAGACTGGCTTACAGGCTGTGGTCCAGCGAACAATGGCTGTCTATCAGTGAAAAGTTCAAGAATTAGTACTTGTTCAGTCCATGAGGCTGGGTGTCTCAGATGCTCTTCAGTATGCACCAGGGGTCTGAAGACGTTGGCTGTCATGCCAGAGAAGGGATGCACTTGCAAGGGAGAAGAAGCAGGCAGGCGAGAGCGTCCTTCTTCCATGTCCCTTTACACAGGTGGCCAGCAGAAGGCGTGGCCCAGATAAAGGGTGGATTTTATGACTTCAGAACATCTGGATCAAAGATGTACCTTTCCACTCAGAGATCAAGATTAGAAGTGGCTCCTCCCCCTTCAAATTATTTAGCTGAGGAAAAAAAAAACTCTTACAGTGTGCCTAGCCATTTGGGTTTTAGTTAATTCCAGATGTAGCCAACCAAGATTCCAGATGTTGACAGCCAAGAATAACCATCACACCACCAAATCCAGGGCCATCTTTAGGAGGGAGATGCCACAGGAATTGTGGGCATACTGTGGTGGCCCAGTTGTGAGATGAGCTTGCTGAGATAAGCTGGGTGTGATGGTATGTCCGTAACTCCAGCATTAGACAGATAAGGCAGGAGGGTCGTTAGTCTGCTACTGGCCTGGGCTACATAGGAAAATCTTGTTTTAAAAACAGAAGGGGGCTTGGGATAAGGCTTTACGGATAAAGCACTTGCTATCCAAGCCTAAAGTCTTGAGTTCAGGTCCCCAGAGTTCACATAAAGAAAGGGGGGTATAGCAGTGCATGTCTGTAATCTTTGTGTTTCTGGGTGACATGGGAGGCACAAGCAGAAAGACCCCTGGAAGCTTGCAGGCCAGCTGACCTGATGCATGAGAGAACCTCAGCTTAGTGGATCTTGGGGGTACCCCCTCTGATCCCTGTACTCAGGAGGCAGGGGCAGGCAGATCTCTGGGAGTTTGAGGCTAACCTGGTCTACTGAGCAAGTTCAGACAAGCCAGGACTCCATAGTGAGACCCTAACTCAAAACACAAAGCAAACAAATGAACAGAAACAAAAAGCAAGGTGAAGAGCTGTAAAAGACACCTGCATCAACCTGGAGCTTCCACATGTACACGCACACACACACACACACACACACACACACACCACAGAACTAAATCTCGAGGTGGGAAGAGAGGCAACAGCTGAGATCATCTGACCTCCGTGGGCATACTGTGTCCTGTACACTTGTGTACTCACAAAGATAAAACAAACAAACAAACAAACAAACAAACCAAAAAAAAAAAAAAACAGAAAGGAAAGAAATTATTTAAAGAGTTAAAAAACAGGGCTGGAGTGTGGCTCAGCGGGTAAGAACACAGGTTGTTCTTGCAGAGGATCTGGGTTCAATTCCCAGCACCACACTGTTATTCACAGTTGTCTGTAACTCCAGTCCTAGGGGTCTGATGCTCTCTTCTGTTTTTTGTTTTTGTTTTTGTTTCTTCAGGCACCAGACACACACACATGGTACACATACACACTGTCTTAGTCAGGGTTTCTATTCCTGCACAAACATCATGACCAAGAA
>JADRCD010144130.1:0-19141 GCA_019843815.1 Montemys delectorum | reverse complement strand
GTGTGTGTGTGTGTGTGTGCGTGCGTGCGTGCGTGCGCGCGCGTGCGTGCGTGTGTGCGTGCGTGCGTGTGTGTGTGTGTGTGTGTGTGTGTGAAGTGTGGGTATGCACGCATTGGGAGTATCCCTGAAGGAAAGAGGAATAGTAACATCTGTAAAATAGAGGCAATTGGGAAATAGGAAAAGGAGGGAATGGGGACGGGCCAATCAAAACAAAAGGATTATGAAAAAAAAAGACTATTAAACGCTTACTATCTTGTAACCTAATTAAGAGACACATTTGAAGGCAGATATTTTCAAAGCTAGATAATGAAGGCTGTAAAGATAATGGGTCACTAAATAAGAATCCCAGTGCCAGATGTGGGATACTGCTGTAGGAGCTGTTGCCCAGGGAGACACTAGACTACTCCAAAATAATAAAGACTTTTGTGAGTCTTCTTGGCTACCAACTAGAACTAGTTGTGAGACCCTGTAGCTGACGTCACACTCTTTCTTGGATGCAAGAGATAGAGAAACAAAGCAGGCCCTGAGCCAGAAGCTTCCATCCCGGTGGCTAGATTTCAGAGTTAGATACTTCTATGCTGGCTGCTGGAGAATGAGGTATTAGCATAGATGGTTCTATCAGCTTTGAAATCAATGAATCCTGCTAGGAAGGATATAGTCATTGGTACAATAGTAACAAAAGGATCAGGGGGGTAACCAAATGCTCCCAGGTTGAATTTGTGGCCTACTCAGAAAGAGAGAATCTATGCCTAGTACTGGCGTCCTGGTTCAAAACTCATAACTGAAGAGTCTTCTTAGCTCTAAGGAGAACCTAGTCCTGCTTCTTGGCTGAACTGACATAGCATCAAACCACCTTTTAAAAAGTCCACTCTTAGCCTTAACCAGAGAGGACCCATCCTTGCAGTGAATAGAAGTGAAGACAAAAAGCAATGCCTGCATCATATCCTGAGACTAAAGGACAGTTTAGGGATCATCCCTATATAAGATGTTTCTTTCACAGCTTTAAGGTTCAGGAGACATGGCAGAAGAGGTAGCAGAAGAATATATGAACTAGAAGCCAAGGGCCAGGCTGTGGAAGGACGTTGTCCAAGCATATGACAAGGTTGTGGCAATTATGAACCGACAGCAGCTGGCACTGCATGCCTACTGGCACTGTGTCTCTTTTGTACTCGACACAGTCAGCTATACAGAGAAGGGGCCCCTGGACCCCTACCATTTACAGATGACTTCTTAGCAACTGAGATACTAGGAGAAGGGAAGGCACTAAAGCCTAATTTCAAATTCTGTAAGGCACACACACACACACACACACACACACACACACACACACACAAAACATAAAGTAATAAGTAGGAGAAAGAGACTTTGAGGGGCTGGCATTGGGTGGGCGGGACCTGAGATGATGGAGCGAGAGTAAGCAGAACACATTATCCACATGGATGATGACGTTGTCAAAGGACAGCATGCCTTGCACAAAATTGAAGCTCCTGGCCTTCAACGAATTATTTACTGGGAGATAGGTCACTACAGTAAAATCTAGTAACGGTTACATGAGAAATATGCACAGAAAGCTGAAAATAATTACTATAGGCTTTTGCCTGATAATGTGGTAGGAGTCAGTGAAGACTAATACCACTTACTTTGAAAAAGAACATATGACCTAGGTCTGTCAAATCTCCCTCTATCTCCCTGTGTATCTCTTTTTTCCTCTCTTACACTTTCTTTCTACACACACACACACACACACACACACTCGCACATGCACACTCACGTGCACGCATTCGCACATGCACATGCACACGCACAGGTTTATTTGCTGTCATGGGAACAGAATCCAGAGCCTTGTACCTGCTAAGAAGGACTCTGTTGATGAACTGCACTTCAGCTTCCTGAATCTCTGACTGACCAAAGTTAAAGATGATGGGAGAAGAAGACAATTGGAAGAAAGAGCTTGAGGAAAATATGTCCTCAGAGGCTGCAGGACTTCTTTAGAAAACTAAGTTTTGTCCGGCTTAACAGTGGATTTTTTTTTTCTTTTTTTGAGGAAGAAGGGGTTCATTGTTTATTTGGCTTATGTAGGGTTATGGGGTCACGTGTCTGCTACATCACAGAGCTTGGCTGCTCCCGAAGGCAGGAAGTAGGAAGTTTGACTGCACTTACCCATGCTATTGCAGGGCGGGTGTTGGGCTATAGGGAAGTCCTGGGACACCACTCTGGGAGTGAGGCGCTTGACAGCTGGAGCTGGCTGGGGGTCCGAGGGCCTGCAAGGAGGCTGGGATCGGCTGGCTCTCAGGCTCTCTTGGATACCCAGGAGCTGCTGAGAATGGAGTCCAGGAATGCTGGAATGCCTGCAGGCTTGATCTAGCCTGGGATTGGAGAAAAAGATGGGGGAGCTCCAGCTGGTCCCTCAGGGAAAGTTCTCGACTTGATGATGGTGGCGGGCGTGACTTGGTGGCACTGTGACTGGGAGCACAGTGAGGCCTTCTACCAGAGATTAGACTGTGGCCCTCTAGGATCCCCATGAAAAGAGGCAGTCCATAGTTTTAAGGCATTTATTGTCATGGGGGAAAGTGAATGAGTGAAACCATACCCCACTTCTCAGTGGGGGCCTGAGGTTAAATAGCTTTTGCAGGGAGGAGTGTCTGGGAAGGAAAGTTTATTAGCTAAGTCCTCCAGGTCTCTAGGTACCTCATTAAAATGGAGACCTGTCTTGAACCTATGTGACAACAGGTCATGCCCTCGAAGGGCACAAATCTACGGGGGAGCTGGGGCTAGTGACAGGGGCCTGGTGCCCAGCAACCAGTCGAAGTGCCTACTGTCCATTCAGGATCACCAGGGTTTCGAGTCTTAGCTCAACCAGGAACAAGGCTACCTTTAATGGTCCCACAGGCTTACACTTCTATATTGATGTTAACAAAGTCGGGATAGAAACTCAAACAGGGCAGGAACCTGGAGTCAGTAACTGATGCAAAGACCATAGAGGGTGCAGCTCACTGGCTTGCTTCCCATGTTTTGCTCAGCCACTTTCTTTCTTTTCTTTTCTTTCTTTCTTTCTTTCTTTCTTTCTTTCTTTCTTTTTTTCTTTCTTTCTCAATTTCTCTCTCTCTCTCTCTCTCTCTCTCTCTCTCTCTCTCTCTCTCTCTTCTTTTTTCTCTTTTTTAAAGTCTAGATTTTATCCCCCTCCTGACCCACCCTCTGACTGTTGCACATCCCATACCTTCTCCCCCCATCTCCATGAGGATCTCCCCATTCCCCCACCCGCCACCTCACCAGACCTCCCCACTCCCTGGGTCCTCCAGTCTCGTGAGGGTTAGTTGGACCTTCTCTGAGTCCAATCCTGGCAGTCTTCTGCTGTATATGTGTTGGGTCCCTCATATCAGCTGGTGCTTGCTGGTTGGTTGGTAGAATTTAAGAAGAGATAGGGATAAAGTTGAAGAAGGTAATTGAAGCAGCAACTAATGGTGAATGAAAGAATTTAAAGGCTGATATGTATGTTAACCTTGTGTGCCTACTTTTGTCCATCATACTTTATAGGAAACATTAAAGGTTATTATTACATGGTTAGATTTATAGTTCAGGAAACTGCAGAGACACAAGAGTGAAGAACTGAGCAGATATTGCAACATTGCAGTGCTTCGGAAAGCACAGAGGGCAAGGATAATGTGATAGCAATGAGAATGTGGACAGCCAGTTGAAGACTATTCAGAGCATTAGAGAAGATTATTGGATTTGGGATGGAAGTAAAGGGGATCATGAAAGAGACAAAAACTAGAACTGATGCAGGATTTTTATTTGCTCTTTGTCCTTTAAAGTTCAAGCAAATAAAACCACAGAAATAAAGGATTTAGAACAAACTGTTCCAAAGTACAGATGATAATGATTTCAGTTGTAGAGAAAGTGAATTTTAAATGTTAAATTTCATTTAGGAGTGTGTACATTTTAGAAATAAAACACATTTATTTTCTAGAATTCTGGGGAAAGCTATTTGCTAGGAAATTCACAAATATATAGTAGCAGAAAGATCATTCTAGGAGAGGGAATGGAATGAGAATAGCAAGGACAGAAACTTGAGGACTCTATACTTATGGCAGGAGGAGAGACCTGGATGACAGAGCTATAGGAAGAATGATGACGGAAACATGTGACATTGTGATCTCATGGATTCCAAGGAAGAAAAGGACATGAAAAGAGTAAGAATGACTAGTGATGACAAATTTGGTGAGTAGTTTTAGCACTAAAATTTCAAAATTGCATACAAGATTTGTCCACTGGTGAGTTTATAATCCTGGAAAACAAACAAAACAAAGAAACAACAATACAACCTTCCAGATTGTAAGATACATACACACAAAACACACATACATACATAAACTCACATACACACACATATACACCTGCCTAGTAAAAGAATATTGGCAAATCCAACTAGCTAATAAGAAAGATAGAAATTTTAGTGTATCATGAAAAATTAACTACAAGGAGGAAATCAGTGCTATTTATAGGTAAAAACCTTCAGATCCATTTGTTTGTCTTTCTACTCATTTATTTGATTCTATTAATGCTTGGTCCTTTTCCTAATGCTAGGGACACAGCCTTGTTTTTGGCTAGTTAAGGGGATAGAATTAGACCTATGTAATGTATAATCCGTGTAGAATATAACTCGTATTTCAGTGTTTGTGGGAATGGATAATAACCTCTTTAAATTCTCTTAGTAATCTTTTCTTCTAGGAAGAAGGAAAAAAAAAAAGAGTAAGACAAGTTTGTGAAAATCATGAGAATGTATTCTTTGGTTATACAAGCATAAGATTTTATCTTAGAAAAATGAACCACTCGTAAAGCTTTGCAGACATATCAGCCTGAGAAGTTACATAAAAATGCAGTTTTAAGTGGGAGCATCTTTAAAGGGGTCAAAACCATGTAGAATTGGAGATAGTCAGATAGAATTGGAGATAGTATTTCTTCCCTGTTACGAATTTAGCTGTAATTGATCCTGTAAATTGTTAATTTTCACAGGAGCTATGACTATGTTTTGTTCAAATAGTTATGATGGATTTAGAGATAGTATTTTGTAACACTTTCTTCTGAGATGGAAACATTCCATCCTACAGGGAATCTCTTTGAAGGTAAAGTACTGAAAATAGCTTCAGGAAGTCCCTGAAAGTAACTAGACTCTCTAGGTCCCTCCCTTCTAGAGTAAGCAATAAACCTTACCTGACCCACTCTTATCGAAGGTAAGGGGCAAGGAAGACTCTGAGACCCTAACAGCTGCTTGGAAAAAGTAGATACTAGCCTAGCTGCTTGGAAAAGGTTTAGACACTGAGGCACTGGGAAATGACCCTCTGGAATGTGTTGAGCTGCCTGCAGGTTGTTACACTGCTCCTGGTTCACAGCTTCGTGAGCTCTTACCCATGCTTGAATATGCTTTGAGTCATTAGTAACCCCTCACCCATAATTCTGAAAGTAACCCTAACAAATCTCAATGGTTGACCATGTTGGACTTTGGTATTATCTTTACTTTGCTTTATTGAGAGCTCCCTATCTAAGTTCAGTACATACTTGTGTACCATCTCTTCAGGAAGGTTTATAACACAGGTAGTAACCCTGTGTTAAAAGGTACAGAGGAAACACCCATTTCCTGTAATTAGAGGGAGGATTATGCAAACTAATTGGGCTTTCTGAGTCAGTGCTGTCAGTTACTCACATGTTAATTTATTTCTCAATGGATTTAATTAAAATGCATTGTCTTACTGAATCTTGTTGTGTCCTGTTTGGCTTTCTCTCTTGAAGGCTTGCTCTTTTCTGAAGAGGAAATGGAAGGGGGCTGGATAAGGGGGGGCGAAGGGAGGGGTATGTGGAAGGGAGCTCAGAGAAGTAAATGTAAGGTAAACAGTAGTTATTGTATGAGAGAAGAACTTATTTTCAATACCACAAACACACACACACACACACACACACACATCAACCCCCCAAATAAAAACAAACAAACAAAAATCAATCAATCAAACAAGCAAACAAAAAACAAAACAAAAAAATTAAATTCTTGGAAATTGAGACAGGCTCACTCCATGACAGGCAGTTCAGGAGACTAGACCCAAATCTCTGTTTCCAAGAGCTGGGAAAGTCCAGGCAACTTCAGGCCTCAGAAGTTGCCCTGCCAACTGGCTTGAAGCAAGGACAATGGGTCAGTAGCAGTTTCCAGACTTCCTCAGTAACAGTTTCCAGACTTTCCCAGCAATGGTTCTGGAATGTCCCTAGAAATAGACCCAACAATAGAGGTTACCTACCCATCCCAGGAACTCCACTATTGTGCATTAAATTAGGCCTTTGAGCTCACTTGGCATCTCCATCTTGAAATGGGAGACCACAGCATGCTGGACTTCTGCAGAATAAAACACTCTTTGCTGTTACGTACTACTTGAGTCCAGGGTATCATTCTTCAGAGAATCATGGACCTTTACAAATATACCAAGTATATTTTTAATGTTAGGACAGACATGTAGTAATCCTGGCTAAAAAGGGATTAGCTCTTGGAAGCTGAATATGTGAAGGTCTAGATTCTATGGTGGAATAATCAGACAGATGCCTAGAGATGGTGCTTGAACTTAATTCTCTGAAGAGTTTTTGTGGACTTGATTTTGAGTCTGGTCCTCTATGCCCCACTTTACCCACAAAGAAACTAGAAGTAGAGAGAGTAACTTTTTCACAAAATCATCTATATTCTCAAACCTTTTGCAGTTGGTCAAACATAGCAATGTGGCACCAGAAAACAATTTGACCAGGGAACCAGTCTGGAGCAAGATGCAGTCCAGACATATCCAAACCCCTAAAATCTCATCCTGAGACTGACAGGAGTAACATTGTTTCCTCCTTGCTCTGGCCTGGACTTCTATACAAATGTAGCCTTGTGATCCCTAACACCACCACCACTGAGGTAGTCAAGTGGCTAGATTATAAGTTTAATGTCCTTTCTTGTTGAGGCCCAAAAGCCCCTGGCATCTCAGTCTCCATCTTGTCCCTGGGTCATCATCTACTAACTAACACTCTCTTGTCTCTTCCACTATCTTGCTTCTGTTCCTGCAATTGACTTGGGGCATTTTATGATAGGGGGCTTTCTGGACACCTTACAATGAGGACATTCCTCTCCTGACTCTTAACAATGAGAGCACTCATTTCTGGACATTTTACGATGTGGACATTCCATTTATACTGATGTGTAACCAAATAATAATGTAGGTTTGGCCTATGCACCTAGGAAAATACCTTTGTGGTCTGGAGTTTTAAATAGTTTCTTTTCCTAGAGTAAATTGAGACTTGATCAGAATATTTTGTCTTCTCACCTTCCTTTTCGTTTCCTGTTCCCAAATTTGTCATTGCAGTTCCCTCTTCTCTTCTCGAGAACCCCATTGTTTAAGTCCTGCTCTCTCCTTATAAAGACATGCCCACCAAGCACCTGGAATTCATCTTCATGTTTGGATATCCTGAGGGGGGCATAGTAAATTGATCTTTATTGTGTCCTGGGATTCCTGGGATTTTGGTCTATTATTTTAGTATCTTGCAAAAGCTGGTTAGAAGAAACTGCTTTGGCTTGGAATAAAAGATTTTCCACCAAAGCGATAAACAGTTGCTAAGACTGTTTAGAGAGTAGGTACATCTTCTGTGAGGTGTCTTGAAAGTTATATTGGAGGAGGGTAAAAGCATCTATTTTTAGTATGAGATAATTTGGAAAGTTTCATATTGTATATTAAAAGATACACATATTTAAAAAATAACATCATATTATACATGATACATAAAATGAAATATACAGTATAGTTTTGTAAGATTCTGATGAGCCTTAGCTACCAGGAACCCCTAAGTGGACTACATGGAGCTGGAGATTTGGAGAGCGATGCAAAAGCAAGAGGAGTTTATTGTTCTACTGAGCTGTGGTCATCTTGCTTCCAAAGAGAGGCCACAACCCCAGGTAGCTCATTGGGCCAGTTTTTATATAGTTTTCAGGGATAGAATAGAGCAACAGAAACTTGGCATAATATGATTGGTGTAACAGTGTGACTTTTAAACTGATTGGTCTTTAGGGAATGAGGTAGCAAGGTCTTCCCTTGTCTGTGGGTGGCCAACAGTCTCCTCCCCCACCCCCTGTGGTCTTTCTGAGGAATGTAAGCATCTTCTCCCTTCTGGAGGGGAGGGCTGCCTACATACACCATGACCTCTCTCTTCCAGTGGGCAGGGGTAGGAGGTGTCTGGTGGAATTTTCCAAAGGACCTGAGCTGACTTTGTCAGTTTCAAGGTCAGAAGAGTCTTCCAAATAAAAGAGGCCTGGAAGTGGAATCCTAAATGATGCGCATATATGTTGCATGATCAGGCATGTTTGTTTTTCTTTGTAATGAGCACAAAGTGTAGCATGCTCCATAGCTTGAGGAAAATAGAGAGGGAGGGAAAAAAGAAGGAAGAACGAGGAATGGAGAAGGCATGGCACATCTGAGAACTGTAGAGAACTTAAGAGATTTCTTATATCATAGAACAACTGTTTCTAATCCTAGTGGTAGTTGAGAGTCATGAAACAATCTTAAATATGATGTTATTTAGAGTTTAGAAATAATACAATTTTAAAAAAGGCATGGCAAGAGATACTGACATATGTTATAGCATTTTAAAAGGATATACAAAATTGGTTCATGGTCTAAGCAAGTAAGCACAATGAGAATGATGAAAAGTGGACCAGTTACAAATATTTCTGAAGATACTACTAGCACATACAGCATGGAGGGGAAGAAAGACATCAATAATAACTCTCATGCTTCTGGCTTTGGCTACTGGATAAATTCTGGTATGTTTCTATAAGAGAAATCTATAGAAGTATAACTAATTTGATGAATAGAAAATTATATATTCATTTCTGGCAATGAATTATCTGTGTAATGGAAAATATTCAGTAAGTATTTTGACATGTTCATCTATAATCCAGGAAAAATATCTGAGTTGAAAGGAAATGGGGAAGTTAATAGGATATACATGTTAATCAAGTGTATATCACTGAAACACTCAGATTGAGTGAGCCTGAAATTGTAGAGGGAAGACATATCATTCTATCTCATCTTTATACATACATATTCAAAATATACATAAGAGGAAACAACAAAGTGGACAAAGAAGCCTGATATGGGGGGAAGAAGAAAGGGGAAGAGAAAGAGGAGGAGAAAAAGGAGAAGGGCAAGAATGAAATACGAAGACAAAAAGCAAGAGGTTTATTTTCTAGGGCATCAGGGTCAATCTTCAATTAGTCCCTCAAGGCAAGTTACTAGAAGGTGACTTTGAATGGTTATTAAAAGCAGTTTTTATACTTTTTAGGGGCATTGGTTACATCAGCAAGGTTAAAGTTCAAACTTATTCACTAAGTATATTGACCTTTAAATCTATTGGCTAACAAGCATGCCATGCATGTGAGTTCTACCTGGGACTTTCCAGAAGGTCAGGTGACTATCAATCAGTACATTCTCAGATTTTTTTTACTCAAGAATATTCCTGTGGGTGGAGAATGGAACTTGGCCTAGCCTTGAACCCAGGTGGGAGGGGGAAGCTGTAAGGATAAAATATCCTGCAACAAAGGGTAATAGCTTGATTTTGTTCTCTGTCATGTTAACACTTAGGAGTATTCTTATTCATAAGGTGTGTGTGTGTGTGTGTGTGTGTGTGTGTGTGTATGTGTGTACTTTCATATATGAACATTGATTATAGATATATATGTTCACCAACAGAAAAATAACAACAACTACAAAACCAAGAAATATAGGATGGGAGAGAGAGAGAGAGAGAGAGAGAGAGAGAGAGAGAGAGAGAGAGAGAGAGAGAACCAATATCATCTGAAGTTAGTATCTACTTTAAATGAAGGGCAAACAGGAATTTTCATTTTTCCTACCATCTTGTGTCATTAATCAGACTGGAGGTACTAATGAACATCATAAAATTGAGAAAGACATGCTGGGAAGAAGTGGAATGGAAGAATTAAAATTCTTTGTTAATATTCAGAGAATCATTAAGAACAAACTATAAACATTGAATCAACTAGAAGCAAGATATTAAATTAGTTTGTAGAAAATTATAGTGTTTCCTTACATAAACATTACTCAGGAGATTCAACACCCTCAAAGGCTCTATATATAATAATAAAAAAATTAGAAATCTAGAAAAAAAATTAATGCAGAATATGTAATATCAATCTGGAAAAAATTAAAATAATTCTGGAAAATTTAAAGATAATTCTGACTCAAATGAAAATACATTTGATGATTGCAGACTTAGTGTAACTTCTTTGAGCCAAGTTCTCTTTGTATAACACAGGCTGACTCTGAACTTTGAGTCCTCATAACATAGTTAGCAGTATGAGCCATGGTGTCCTATCTTTACAATCTTAACTTACTTTGTTTTTGAGTTAAGATCTTATTGTATAGTCTAGGCTGGTTTTGACTTTTCCATTCTACATTTTTGGTTTTCTGAGTGCTAGGTATGTTTGAGTACACTACTATTCCTAGCAAAGATTTTAAATATAATTCCTCTCCCAGTTAATTTATCATTTTTGCTTACTTCAAAGGAAAAGACTATGTTTGTTTCTGGTGTTAAGCAGATTTTGAACTTCACATGAAAAAAAATCCAGGGACTATGAAATGAATTCTTTTTAATTTAAATTCATTAATAGATTTGTCTGGTGGCTGTATTTCCTTACCTTTGCTAGTTCCCTAAAACTACACAGAGAAACCAAGAAGTATGTAAAGACACATAAGCCATTAATTGTACTAAGCCTAGACATATCTATGTATTACTTCTTTCAATACCAAAGTTCTTAAATTGTCTACCAGGAAAAGCTAATCACCAACGAAGCTCTACTTCAATAGCTGGGGAATATTGATTTATATTAACCTCCTATGCTAATTTGGCTACCTCCCAGTCATGACCCCAATATACTTGCTTCTTATTATAAATCTGGCTTTTTGGGCTTCAGGTGTGTTTCCATGATCTCTCTCCCGATCCCTTCTTTACCAACTCCTCCATCCTTTCGCCCATCTGAAACCTCCCATCTCTTTTTTCTCTCCCTTGTAGGCGAAGCTTTTGCCCTGTTCTCTTTTGCCCAGCCATTGGGTGATCATCATTTGTTGATAAGGCCGAGAATAAATGGTAAGAATTTTTTATATAAACTTGAAGCAGGAGATTCTTGGTATAAAGATTACAATGCCATGTCCATATTGAAACAAGATATGAGGGCATTTGAATAATACAAGGAAAACTTAACACAGTGTACAAAAACATTATGTCTACAAGGGAAACCCTGGAGAAGGATGATAATGAGCATTACTCTACTATCATTAAAGCCTAATAATTACCCTGAGAAACATTCTGACAGAAGAACTCACAGAAAGAGAAAAGCAAACTTTGGACTAATTGCAAACTTTCTGGCAGAAGAATTATTCATATACTACAGAAACAGAGATAATGGTACTGGGTTGATCCAAGTACATATTGAAAAATATACTATAAACATGAGGAGAAATTACAAAATTTTTCTGGATAACCTGAGCATATGGAAGGTTCTTTGAACTCTACATGAAACCTAGAAAAATTAATATGGATATATTTAGCACAATGTCAATAAAGATGGATATATGTAACATAACAAATAAAATTATTTTGTGCCACATCCACTCCAGTGAAGTCTACATGACAGCAGCCACAGAGGCATACAGCTTCAAAGGAAGGCAGTCTCCTGGAATTCATTTGATAGGTCTCAGAGGCAGCCCAGATTTGTCCTTTTGATAGTTGATGGAAGGTCTTGCATGCTAGGTGCCCACCAAGATATGATTTACTAATAGCTAAACAAAATTGGACATTACTCTCTGACCTTAGCCAAACCCTGGCTTGGAATTTCATAGGCAATGTTACCCATTCAGACTAATTGCCTCAGGCATTGTTAGGAGATAATGAAGGGGTAGGACATTGAAGTTTGCTGAATGGCAGTTGATAATCCTGGGGCAAGTTTAACTAAAATCCTCATTTCAGTCTTGTAGGGCAGACCACATTTAGAATTGCAGTTGAATCACTCCCAGGAACTAGCAAGAATGGGACCCCTGGGGCATATCTCTGCTAGCCCAGAAGATTAGTATAGTGGGCGTTTACTAAGGATGGGTGGGACCTTGAGCTGAGTGCATGTGTGGAAGAGAGTGTGTACTCCCAGCATTCGACCCTCTACCCTCCTGCGGTCTGCAGCCCCCCCTGGGACTCCCACCCTGCAACCTGAGCACTCGAATTCCAGGTGTGTGGGGCCAGTCCAGAAGAGGTGGCTACTGCTTTAGAGCCAGTGTGTTTCAAATGGCCTCAGATGTACCTTGACCGCTGAGCCACCAGATTTTTCTTTTAATGACTATAAAAGTCTGATGCCATTTTTGAGAAATACATTCAGATCCTGTACTTCCTTGTGTCATGTCTGGCTGTCATTTTTTCTCTGCCAACATCTTGCCGACCTGACCAGGGCCTTGTTTCTCCTGCGGGTTGAGGGGCCAAGGCTGAGGCAATTTTGGGCTAAAAATATAAAAAAAGTCAAATGATAAAAGAGGTAAAATTATTTGAAAGTTATAAAGCAAAGTGTCTATGTCTACTGCAGAGTTTTTAAAAATTAAAAGAGATGAAAGTCTTTTTGGAAATTGGCAAAGCACATAAACAGACTGTTTACTGTAACAGGAAAAAATAAAATTCCAGCTTCATTTGTAATTATAGAAATGAAAATGAAAAACTAATATATTATCCCTGTTAAATTACCAGAAAATTTAAAAATACAGATATATTCTGATTGTGAATTATAGAAAACACCTGCATTCACTGAGCTGAGGGTAGACTATAATAAGATAAAGAACCTTGTGTGGTATATCACTAATTTGCTTTCATCCTTTGCCTGCCAATCTAGAACTCCACCCTGATACAGAGCCTCAGTAATGTAAAACCGCTGTGTTGTTTATAGCGTTCACATTTGGAATGACATTACTAAGGGTGTACATATTCAACAAGGATTTAAACCATAACATCAACTGTGGATTTGTTCCCTGAATGATGTGAAGGCATGTAAGCCATTAACTGTGCTAAGCCTGGACATACCTGTGTATTACTTCTTTCAGTGTCAAAGTGCTTAAGTTGTCATTCAGGAAAAGCTAATCACTAACTAGTCTTAGACTCAGGAGCCAGTTTCAAGAATACACATGAACATAAAAGTCCCAGTTCTCAGTCCTATGATATAATAATTTCAAAATCCACACCCTTGCCCCTAAAGAAGCAAGTCCCTTTTCATGCCATCCACTCAATATGCAACCTTCCCCCTTTCTTTTCTATAAATCCTCTCGAAACCTATGAATCCTTGAAGCAGGTTTGAGCTTAAGTCTCCTGGCCTTGCTTCTTGGCTATCACATTAAAGCTTTATTTCTTTGAAAAATTTTAGTGACAACTTATTATTCAAAGTTTCTGTCAGCTCCCTGCTCAAAGACATCAGTCACCAGAGGGGCTAGGCTTGAGTTATAGAGAGACAAGGGAGTAATATAACTGAAGGTTTTAGTGTGAAAGACTGGATTTCTACAGCTAGACTTGGATACCTGTCCCCAGTACACTAATTAGGGATAAGTAATGGAGAAAATCAGAATAAAAGATGTATTCAATATGCCCGTGTTGGGAAGAACAGATAAAGGGGTTCATAACCCTAGTCCAACTTGGGGTATTGACAAAAACTCTTGGTTTAAGAAGAATTGGGCAAGATGCAAAAGGTATACAAAATTCCATCATCATCTCTGCTTCTAGTTCATCAAGATAGTCTGAGGAGAATGTAATGCTGTTATCACTTGAGGGCATCAGTCTGGTTTTGCAAGATGATCGTTTCTGCTCTAGGATGCAGTTTCAGGCATGAGAATTGCTTTCAGTTTTAAGAGAGAGGTGGTCTATCCTATGAGGATTTGTTCTTCTTAGAATCCAAGGTGACTTAAAGTTTAGAACAATGACATAGCTCTGTGCTTTCAGCCTTGAAGGAAGATGGGATTGTTCAGACAGGCACTCTTTGCATGATTTCATGCTGACTTGCAGAGGTAAGGAGGTGATCCAAAGTAAAAGAGACAGCTATAAAATGAAGGTAAAGATGCCAATTGTTTTCTTCTGTTTTAGTGACCTTGTGGGCCCAAGTAAAGAGTCAGTGCTTTTTTTTTTGAAGGAAGAGTTATTCCTGTAGGAAAGAATGTGCTTGCTGATCAGAAATTGGCCTGAATCTTATCCCAAGGGCCATCTTAGCTAACCCATAAGCAAAGAGCTTATTTTTATCCACAGATGGGTGGGTGTCACAGTTATACATTAATCATGCAGTGATCCATCACTGTAATACACTTTCTAATGCTAATATGAAGGTCAACAGATAGATGAGGATCTCCAAAGCTAAAGAAAGACTACTGAGCCTGAAATTTATTTCTTTTTTTGGAACTATTAACTCTACCTGTTATTATTTTAATATTTTCTTATTTATTTTTTATTTCTATGTGTGTCTATGCTTTCAGGAGCCAAGAGGGGCTATAAAAGGATGACAGGCCTCCAAGAACTAAAATTACAGGTAGTTGTGAGCTTCTATGTGGGTCTTGAGAAATGAACCAAGGTCATCTGTAAGAACAATAAGTGAGTTTAATCTCTGAACCATCTTTCTAAATCCGTTACTATTTTAATTATTTAGACTGAATTCATAATTTAAACTCTATACAAAGGTTTAAAAAATGTTTGCAAAGGACATTTTACAAAGCCATGTTTACCCATTGGTCATCACCTGTATTATTAGCTTCTGTGTAGGAAAGTTAGTAATGCTTTGCTCAATATAAAAAGTAAATAACATGATTTTTAAAGAGTCACATTAGCTGCAATATAAAATAAAATACAA
The DNA here is from genome assembly GCA_019843815.1 of Montemys delectorum. Lineage (NCBI taxonomy): Eukaryota > Metazoa > Chordata > Mammalia > Rodentia > Muridae > Montemys > Montemys delectorum. Next base: position 4,203 of record JADRCD010144130.1, on the reverse strand, counting down.
AGAAAACTGACCAAACTATTTACTGTCCCCAAGAAAAACTGAGAGCTGGGAATATTTATACATACATATGCACAAACCTAGAGTCAAAAGCTGAAAATCAAAGTACCAAGGAAACAGATGTTTCAAACAAGCTGGACTAGCAACTCTTGTAACTTATAAACTAGACTTCAGATAAGAACAATCAGAAGAGATGAAGAGCAGCAGTGCATATTGGTAAGAAGAACAAGTCATTAAGAAGACATTATTATTCTAAGTATTTATACACCAACTCTTGGAGTTAAAATTCCATAAAGCAAATGCCAAAAGACATACAGACCACATAGACACAGACATAGTGATTATGGGATCTCCAATTCTCCACTGTCATATCTAAATAGGTATTTCAAATACAAAATCAGCAAATAAATCTTAGAGCTTAGTTGCACCACAGATCAGTTGGATTTAACAAATATATACAAATATTATACCCAACAAATAGTAACTATACATTTTTTAATATTTACCACATTATAAGCAAGAAAGCAATATGTAAATAATATAAAAATCAAAACTAATTTGCTGCATTTTTCAGACATTGGAATAAAACTAGAAAACAAGAAAAATATTAACCTCAGAAAATATGTAATTATTGGGACAATGAACAATAACACACTTTTGACCAAATAGTGGATCAATGACACAGGGCAGGAATGAATGAAATGGAGACTAAAACTCTGAACACAGAACTGATCAGAAAGCTGATTCTTTGAAAACATTAATAATACTAACTCCTCACTGAACTAATCAAAGGGGAGCAAAGACCCAAATTCTTGATATTATAGATGAAAAGGGAGTTGCTACAACATGTAGCGAAATTCAAGAAAACCATCAGGGAATTCGATGAAAACTTGTATTTCACATAATTGGAAAATGTAAAAGAATTGGAGAAATTTCTTATTATTTCTGCCTACTGAAATTCAAGCTCGAAGATATAAACATCCTGAGTGGATCCCTGAAAAGTATGGAGACTAGAGAAGTGAGTAAGTCTCCTTACAAAGAAAACCCCAGCACCAGATGGCTTCCTGCTAAATCCTACCAAACTTTCAAGGAAGATCTGACAGCAACACTTCTCAAATTCCTACCAAAACAGACAGGGGATAAATATTATTGAACTCATTTTGTGAATTCACAATAGCCCTGATTCTAAAACCTCATGAAGACACAAGAAAGATACAGGTCAGTCTTGATGATGCAGAAAAATTAAAAAAAAAAAGAATTCTTCAAAAACATACTCAATAACTAAATTCAAGATAATAAAATAAAGAAAATCATACATCATAAGGGGTGGAATATTGGTTCAATATATTAAAATTAATAGGCATAATAACCATGTTATCAGTAGACTTGAACACATATTGTTGATCCTTTCAGTAGAGGCAAAAAGGCATTTGACATAGTTCAACATACATTTATGATGAAAGTCCTAGAGAAATTAGGATACATGGAGAATACCTATGGTAGATATTTAATTTTTCAACTTGACACTTGCAAAGGTTATCTAGGAATAGAAAAATGCATTTGGAAAAATGCCTTCATCATTTTAGACTATAAATAAGTTTGTGGACTATTTTCCTGATTGATGTTTGAGGTGGGACAGCCCAACACTGGTGGGTACTGCTACCTCTGGGTAGTAGGTCCTGATTATATAGAAAATAAGCTAAGCAAGCCACATAGACAAGCCAGTAAGCAGCCCATGGCTTTTGCTCAAATTCTCTCTTATTTTTAAAAATTGGACATTTTCTTTATTTACATTTCAAATATTCCCTCCTTTCCAGAAACACCCTATCATATCCTCCCTCCCCCTGCTTCTATGAGGGTGTTCCTCCACCCACCCACCTACTCCCACCTCCCTGACCTTGATTCTCCTACACTGGGGCATCTATCAAGCCTTTATAGGACCAAGGACTGCTCCATCCACTGGTGCATGATAAGGCCATCCTCTGCTACATATGCAGCTGGAGCCATATGTACTCCTTTGTTGATGGCTTAGTTGATCCCTTCAACTCCTTCAGTCCCTTCTCTAACTCCTCTATTAGGGACCCCATGCTCAGTCCAGTGGTTGGCTGCTAATATCTGGAGAGGTCCTTGGTCCTATGAAGGCTCGATAGATGCCCCATAGAAGCAGGGTAAGGGAGGATGGGATAGGGGGTTTCTAGAGTGAGGGACCAGGAAGGGGATAACATTTGAAATGTAAGTAAAAAAATATCCAATTTTAAAAAAATAGATCAGTTGCATTTGATATAAGCCAACACCTCACTCATTGGGAAAGAAATCAGGCAATGTATCTTATTCATAACAGTCCCGAATATTATAAAGTGTCTAGAAATAAGCCTAATGAAGGATGCTGAAAATCTCTACCAGGAAAAAGGTTAAGACACTAAATGATGAAAAGACAATTTATTCTCCTGTGTTAACAGAAATAGTGTTGTGAAAATAATTGTACCCACAAAAGCATTCTGCTGATTCAATGCAATTCCCACCAAAATTCCAATAAGAGTGTTCACAGAAATGGGGGGAAGAAAATCCTACAATTCCTATGGACAAACTAAAGAGCATGGGCAGTCAAAGCAAGTCTAAGCAGATAGAACACAGGTGGAGTTATCATGTTATCTGATCTCAAAATGTACCATGGAACCATAGTGATAAGACAGTTAAGTAGACAAGTAGACCAAAAGCATCTAACACAAGACCAGAACAGTCCCATAGTACAGGCACCTAATTTTGACAAAGGGATGAAAAACCTGCTCTGAGAAAAACCCTTTCAGCAAATGTTCTACCCAAACATCATATCCATTTGCAGAAGAATGGACTCTCACCCTGCATAAAACTAACTGAAATGGTATGAAAAAAAAAAACTTAATTTATAAAGCAGAAATTCAGACATTTCTAAACAAAAATATAGAAAAAACATTTCTGGATACAGATATAGACAAATAGGCTCATAGTACATAAATAAAAGCTTAAGAGCCATTAAAAAAATAGCAACAAGATGGACAGCCTACATAATGAAAATGGATTGACACCTTTGCTAGCTGTATTTCAGACAAGCAATTATATAGACTAAAGAACTGTAAAAAGTAAACAGCAATAAAGCCTCATGCTGATCAATGACTGGGCCAGTGATTTGAAGAGACAGAAAAAAAATGAACAGTAATTATTTAAAAGCTGTGCAGCATCTCTAAGCAACATACAAATTACAACTCTGAGAGCTCATCTCACTCTGGTCATCGTGGCAGCCATTTTGATAGAAACGAATGATGACAAAGCTTGGCATGAAAGTTAGAACTAAGAATCCTGATCCAGTGTTGATGTAGTATAAACTAAAGTAGTCATTATGGTTAGTAGTGTGGCAGATTTTCAAAATCAAAATAACAGGACTATCTGGGCATACACCCTAACAATCCTATGTCTTACTGCAGAGATGTCTACAAACCCCTGCTTTGGCTGCCCTTTCCGCAGTAGCAAAGAATTATAATCGTTTTGATATCCATCCACAGAGAAGCAGATACAAAAATGCTGCAGCCATATGAAATGGACTTTTGTTCAACTATAAAGATAAATTGAAATCAGGAAATTTGCATAAAAATGGATGGAACTTAGAAAACATATTGTTGTATATTGGTGTATACACACCAACCCTGGCTCAGAAAAATACGAGCCATGTAGTCTCTCTTACATGTGACTTCCAGCCTCAAACTGTTAAATGTGTGTATCCAGATGGAAGTAAATATGGGTAAAGGCTAGGAAACCAGAAAGGGTCCTATGAGACTCGGAAAAAAAAAAGAGCCTTCAAGGTAGGAAAGTGGGGAGGGCAATAGAAGTAGACAGAAGGGGGTTGCTGGGGTCAGTGGGCAGTGCAGGGAAACAGGGAGCGGAGACACGAGGACAGATGGTAATCAACAGAAATCTCCTGATGAAAAAAATTAATAAGGACAAGTTTTAATTTATAAGTTGATTTTAAAAAGAAATATTTTCCTCCAAAATGATCAGCATGGTGGCTGTCAGGTAATAGCACTGGTACTAAATGTGACAACTTGAGTTCAGTGCTTGAACCCACTTTGTGGAGGGATAGAAGCAACTCCAGCAAGTTGTCCTATTATTTCTACTTGTAATTTGTACACACACACACACATACACACACACACACACACACACACACACACA
>JADRCD010144129.1:1820-15184 GCA_019843815.1 Montemys delectorum | reverse complement strand
ATATTTAATTGTGAATATATTTATGACTGTTCTCCACTGTCAATAATTTCCAGAGACATTAATTAAACAAATGAGTGGGTTATAGAATGGAAGAGTTAGAAGAGGGCAGTGCTATTTCTACTGTAATTCTTTCTATATCATGTTATATTTGAAAACATAATATACCCGTGGAAAAAAAAATTTTGATTGAGAGTAAGTTGCAGAAATAATAGCCACCATTATAATAGGAAACAAATTATCAAGAAGGAAAAAAAACCCAACCAAACAAAAACCACTCTGGGCAAGATACAGGGTACAGTCACTGGACTTTCTATACACTGCTGATAGGAATGCAAATTTTTACAACCGCTGTAGAGAACAGGAAGGGTTCTCCCCACAAACTCTGAAAAGTAGATGTACACATGACCCAGCTTATCCCACTTCGAACACGTAGCTAGGAGAAGTAAACCAGGGCACTAGAGAGACACCTACATCACATGGTTATTATTAAGGCCCTACGCACCATAGGCAGGACGGGAAGTAACCTAGCTACGCATCGGCAAGTGAACAAATAAAGAATGACTCCATGTATAAACAATGTAACACTGTTTGGAAGCAATTCGGATGCAGTTTTAATGTTAATATGGGGGCAAGATGAATGAATAAATTGCTCAGGATGCTGGATTCAGGGTTCTGGTTAAAGAAAAAAGATCCTTGAGAGAAGAAAACAGATATCAAGGAAGACCCCATCCTTAAGAGTACATGGTTCACTGCTTGCACACTTATGTGTGTGCTTGGTTTGCTGTGTGCACACTTATGTGTGTGTGTGAGATGCTTGTCAACTAACCGACTTGACAAAGATATATCGATAGGGACTACACAAACCCAGAGGAAGGTTTACTCTCAACTGAATAGAATGAGCCAGGTCAGAGTTGACGTCAACTTCAAACGAAGGCATACTTTGACTTTGTCATAGTATAGAAGATAGCTATTGTTTAGAAGCACTGCATTCTAACCATATTCTAGATTCTTCAGGTCCTAAATGGAGATACAGCAACAGCTCTTGGATCTCTAGCTTTCAGCCTTGCAGTTATATCACTGGCCCCTCTTCCAGCCTTCCAACTTCTTGGTTCTTAGACTCCCAGGCCATTGTGGGACTGTCCAGCCTCTGATCATATATAAAGCCCATCCACTATATCCCTCTTATCATTGCACATGGAATCTACTAGGGGAATCCCTCTGAAAACTCCCATACTCAATGCATAAATATGATGAGTATCAATAATTATTGCTGCCTAATTTTATCTTATGCTTATTACAGATTAATCCAAGATGTTTACAAGTGGTTTTGGCTAGTTTCATTTCTATGAAATAGCTGTCACACCTTTTTGTTGGTTGACTGTTTTGCTTGGTGACTCAAAACAATTTGCAGGTTGTTGGTCACAGACAGTACACATGCTTTTTTCCATCCCTGGGAATGTCATTGATTCTTTTATGGTGACATTCCATGAAAAAAATACTTCATTTTAATCAGTCTATCTCTTTGTGATGTTACTTCTTTTTTTGAAGGAAAAAAAAAGACTTTGTGAGAAGTTAGAGAGAAATTTTCTTATGTGTCCTTACACTTATTTTATTAATTTATAAATTTAATTTGCATTGAGTTTCATATTGAGCAGGAGAGTGCAGCCCAATGCCTATGCAGTCAGCATTTGACTGGCATGTTTGAATGCCTGGGTTTGCTCTCAATTACTGTGGCATGTTTATAATTATTCATTTTTAAATATTTTTAATTTCTGTTTTGATTTCTTCCTAAAACATTAATTATTTAAGTGAATGGTTTTAATCTCCTCCCTTTTTCATAACTGAATACTATTTTAAATGAGATGGTAAGAAAATATGATTGTATACTAATTAAGCTTTCAAAATTTATAAGATCATCTCTATATATACACTAACTTTGATTTTGGATAATTAATATTAGAGTTGATGGTATTATTACCTCATGAAAATTATATATTAAACTTTCCCAAAATTGCCCAGTGTAGTTTGAAATGTTGGCAATAACATAAAATTAAATTTTTTTGATATTAAATTCTGTCTTCAATGTACTAGTTAGCTATTATATAACAAATGGCTTCAAGATATATTGGCTTCAAGCAATGTCCTTTGAAAATTTGTCTGTAAAAAGTATGGAAGATCTTAACTTAAGATGTTCTTCTCGAGGATTGGAAATGTAGCTATGTAGTAGAATACATACTAGTATACACCAAGCCCTCAAGCCATGGAGATACCAAAAAGGAATGAACAAATGAAGGCCAAGAACAAGAATAAAAGCAAACTTGTAGTGTTTTTATTTGCAAAGTACTTGGTGAAATTATCAACCAACTCTCACTTTAGATGCTATCAGGTTTTTCATATAGGGTGAATCACCTCTGCTATCTCTCAGGTAATGCTGTTCACAATATTTCTTTTTGTCTTTGCACAGCTCTGCCGGCTTTCCCTTCTTCCATCCATAAAACGACTCCTGTCGTGCACCACAAGGCCATAGGCATACCAGGAATATTCCTCCTCTCTTCTTTGTTCCCATACTGACTTACAATTTTTATTTAGATGGCAGCCCAGTTCTCACTTTCTAGGTGAAGTTCCTGTCCTGCCTGAATACGACCATATCATTTGCCAATAGTCTTCAGACGCCATGGACTGCTCATTCAATAAGCCTGAGTAACTGCAGCTAATTTCCATGAGCACAAGGGTATTATAAGACATCTGTGTCCTAATAAATACCTTATTAACATTTTTACTGAAAAATACATAAACATGGAAGCATATATATGTTGCATAATAAATAAAACACCAAAAAAAACAAACAAATAAATAAATAAATAAATAAAACACCAAGTAGCTTTACCCAAACAAAAAAAAAGATCAATGAAAGCCTAATTCTTTGCCTTTCTCCAGTTACATATTATGACAGGCATGGATGAAAACATGCAGCATTAATATAAAGTTCTTATCATTATTCCTACTCTTAATTTTTAATTTTGTACTTTATTTTTAATTAAGTGAATGGATTTGTGTGTGTGACTGCATGTATGTATGTATTTGCACACTCACAAAGATAGATGTAGGTATCTGCAATGGCCAGAAGTGACTGAACATTTCCTGTAACTGGGTTGTGAGCTACCTAATTTGGATTCATGAAACTTAGTTCTGGTTCTCTGCAAGAACAAGTACTCTTAGAACCTCTAGGCTATCTCTCCAACTGCTAATACTTATTTATTTATTTATCTATTTATTTATTATAATTATGTGGGGGCCACATGTACTGTGGGGAGTGGTGTCTGTTTTGTTAGTCATCATCTTGGAATTTTACACAGATTCTGAAGCACAAAGTCAGGACACCAGGCTTTTATGACAAATGCCAAGCACTTTTATCCACTGAATCATCATGCTGGCTTGTACTTACTCTTCCCTTTATAAAATGGGCAGACAAGATTAGTCATCAGGTAAAGGAAATTCACCTTTAAGAATTGAATTTCGGGGCTGGCGAGATGGCTCAGCGGGTAAAAGCACTGATTGCTCTTCTGAAGGTCCTGAGTTCGGATCCCAGCAACCACAGGGTGGCTCACAACCACCCGTAATGAGATCTGACGCCTTCTTCTGGTGTCTGAAGACAGCTACAGTGAATTACACGGAGCGAGCGGGGCCAGAGAGAGCAGGACCAGAGCAAGCGGGCCGGAGAGCAGCCACACGCATGATGGCTCACGGCCATCTGTACAGCTACAGTATACTCATACACATAAAATAAATAAAATAAATCTTTTAAAAAAAAAAAATTGAGTTTCGGTCAAGCAGTGGTAGTGCACCCCTTTAATCCCAGCACTTGGGAGGCAGAGGCAGGCAGATTTCTGAGTTCGAGGCCAGCCTGGTCTACAAAGTGAGTTTCAGGACAGCCAGGGCTATATGGAGAAACACTGTCTTGAAAACAAACAAACAAACAAATAAATAAACAAATGAACTGAGTTTCTCTGCCAGGACCCAGATGGCAGAAGGAGAAAAAGCTAGCTTAACATGTATACAAACACACATACTCACAGACACACACACACTAAATAAGTAAATAAATAAAATGTAAAGGGCATAATATGGATTAACTGTATAAATAAAGTGTCTCTATTTTCTAGCTTTTTTAATTATATGAGAGGGGTCATACTCATCAAATTCACTCAATACAATCTTTTGTGGTCCATTCCTTTTACCTGATGTTGTTTCTGAGCTTCAGCAATGGTGATGTTGGTGTACTTCTAATTCATTTCTCCTTGCTGCAAGGCTTTACTCCATTGTATGTCCATACAGAAATATTGTCCTCCTCAAGCCACTGATGGACATTGCTGTGGTTTGTCAGTTTCTTCTGTTATGAATGAACATGTCCTGACTGATATACTGAACATGTCTCCTCTCATTCATGTTCAAGACCTTACCCAGAGAGCATACTTTGCAAAAGAATGCTCACTTAAAATGTACAAACTCTCATGGGTAAGTTAAATTATTAAACTAGAAGATATTTTATGTGCTATTGGACATGCATGTTTATAATCATTGAATTACCATATTTCACTATTCTCCATTTTTATTACTATAATCTGCCATTACCTATGCAAAAAAACCCTTAAACTTTAAACTTTTAGTCTATTTTATTAAACTATGTATTCACTCAACAACTGCTTATCAAGTCAAGTAACCCAATATATGTTAGGAGATATACTGAGTATGAAAAAAAATGTTCAATTTTATATACCTTTATTCCAATAGGTGAGAGTCCAGTTGAATACTAGCTACAGGCTCAGCATGAAAGTTTACCCAATGATCACTAAAAACTGAAAATCATTTGGATACTTTTAAAATAAAAACACAAAGGAGGGAGCTAGGATTGTAGTTTAGTGACTGAGTGCCTGCCCAGAATGTGAAGTCATTGATTCCCTAATCTATGGTACAGAGAATAATTAAATCAAATTAAATTAAATTAAAAATAAATAATTAATAATAATAATACCAGCTGAGAGCCAGTGATATCAAATGTTTTATTTTCAAAAGCATAATCACTTGAGGTTGGTGAGCTAACTCGGTAGCTAAGTACACTGGCCTATTTTCAAGAAGTAAGGCACCAGCACCCACATAGCAGCTCACGACTGTCTATAGCTTCAGTGAATTCAACGCCCTCCTATGGTCTTCGTGAGAACCAGTCACATGCATGGGTCACAGAGATAAGGAGAGCTTAAGTATCTATATACATAAAAATAATTTTTAAAATATAAAATATAATAATTTATATAGTAGTATGAAACATGTTTAATGTGGTTTGTTGGCTCATGTTATGAGCAATTCATTCTGCTTCTCTCTCCCATTATCCCAGGAAAAGGCATTAGGGTGCTGTTTTTAACTCTAATTCCCTCAAGGAGTAAACTAAGCATGATGTAGGTTCCATCAGCCAGGGAGTCCCCCAGAACACAGTCAATCATTCTCCTCCCATCTACTCTTCAGCATAAAGCCTTCTGTCCTCTACTAACTGAGAGCTGCAAAAATGGACACATTGTCCCTTGTGCCTTACCAGAATATTACTAAATTTCACACCTTGATTATAATGTAGGTGTCCCAGCAAGAAAATATTTACTGCTGGCACACCTTAACAAATAAAAGCTGCTTAGTGACTTTGCATGACAACCTGCTGAAGGAATTTTTCTGAAAGCACTTCCTGGTTCAGAAGCTCAGGAGAGACTATAAAAGCAGCATCAGATTAATATAAAAAAAATATACTGGGATTATGTCAATAATGAATTTATCAGAACAGCTTAAATTCCTTAAAAATTTGTGGTTTCTTCCTGAGTTTTTTTTAATCATGCACTGAATTAAGATAGGTATGTTCACATCAGTATCACTACGAACTGCAAGGTAACTGTCTTGGGATGGTATGCCCCCACTTCCTTTCATAGTTCAAGACCTGTGCTCAGTACACACTAAAGGAAAAATGGTGCAGATGGGAAGTTAAGGAAAATGGGGTGGAGAGTTAAAGAAAGAATCTAGTGAAGAACATGATTTCAGGCAGAAAGAGTGCCATAAAGAAATGCCTGAAGGCGAGGAAACAGGACATGTTGGTGAGGATGTGGAGAAGGAAGAACACCCCTCCATTGCTGGAGGGATTGCAAACTGGTCAACCACTCTGGAAATCAATCTGGAGGTTCATCAGGAAATTGGAAATAAATAGACCTGAAGACAAAGCTATACCACTCTTGGACATATATCCAAAAGATGCCCCACCATGCTACAAGGGCACATGTTCCACTATGTTCATAGCAGCCTTATTTGTGATAGTCAGAGGTTGGAAACAATCCAGATGTCCCACGACAGAAGAATGGATACACAATGAAATACTACTCAGCTATTGAGAATTTGGACATCACGAGTTTTGCAAACAAATGGATAGAACTAGAAGTGGTTCATGCCACTAGTTTAATCCGAGCACTTGGGAGGCAGAGGCAAGAGGATTTCTGAGTTCAAGGCCAGCCTGGTCTACAGAGTGAGTTCCAGGACAGCTAAGGCTACACAGAGAAACCCTGTCTCAAAAAAAAAACAAACAAACAAACAAAAAAGAAGGTAGCTCAGACCCAAAAGTATATGCATGTTATGTACTCACTAATAAGTGGACATTAGCCAAAAAAAGTACAGAATACCCAGGATACCACAGAACTCAAGAAGGTTAACAAACCAAAGGGCCCAAGTGAGGATGCCTCAATCCCATTTGGGAGGGAGAAGAAAGCAATCACATGTGGGGGGCAGAGGGAGGGTGGAACCTGAGTATATGAGGGGAGGGGAGGGGAAATGGGTAACATCATCAGGTATTGGGGTGGGGAGGAGGATAGGAGTAAAGCCCTGAGGACCAGCACAAAGAATGGAAATAGGCAACTTTGGGAGGTAGGAGTTGGGGGAACCCTCTAGGATATACCAGCAACCTGGGTGGTGAAAGATGCTCAGGACTCAAAGGGAGGGACCTTAGATGAAATGTCCTACAGTGGGGAGAGGGAACGTGTAGAATCCATCTCCAATAGTAAGACAGGGCATCAAGTGGAGGGATGGAGCTGCCATCCAACAGTCAAAAACTTTGACCCATAATTGTTCCTGTCTAAAAAAACTACAGGGACAAAATGGAGAAGAGATTGAGGGAAAGATGTTTCAGTGACAAGCCCATATTGGGATCCAGCTCAAGGTGAGGCTCCAAGGCCTGATACTATTACTGATGTTATGGTGTGCTTACAGACAAGAGCCTAACATGGCTGCCCTCTGAGAGGCCCAACAAGCAGCTGAAAGAGTCAGATGCAGATACTTACACCCAACCAAAGGACAGAAGCCAGGGACCCTGGGGTTGAATTATGGGAAAGCTGAAAGAAGTTGAGGAGGAGGGTGACCCCCATAGGAAGACCAGAAATCTCAACTAATCTAGACCCCCAAGATCTCTCAGACACTGAGACTACAACCAGGCAGCTGGTCTGAGGCCCATGACACATATATAGCAGAGGACTACATGGTCTGGACTCAATAATAGAAAAAGCACCTAACCCTCAAGAGACTTGATGCTTCAAGGAGTGGGGAGGTCTGGTGGGGTGGGGGTTGGGGGAGACATCCTATTGGAGACAGGGGAAGGAGGAATGGGATGAAGGACAGTCAAAAGGCAGACCTAAAGGGGAATAATGACTCAACAAAAGAGATTAAATAATAATTTTTTTAAAAAAAGAAAAAATTGCCTGAGAAATGAAGGTGAAAGGCATTGACAGCCAAAATAGGGATTATGATAATAAAAACCAACCACTTCGTAAATAGATTGATGTTACATTTTTGAGGCATATAGTAAAAACCTACAAAAATCAATGATCAAAGCAAGAAAAATGCATTCTTTCTAGACTCAACTCTTCATCCACGTCCTTAGCCCTTTAGTCTCTTTTGATTGGTACTACATTTTTACCAATTCATAAAACAAAAATATGTTCATATTTAAAATTGGTCTTGAGTTTCTAAACTCAACTTTGACATTACCTTCCTAAATAACTTTCTCCCCTTTTGAATGATGGCATAATATTCTTACCAACTCACAAAATTAAAGTATTTACATTATACTTCAAATTGCTCTTAAATCTTAACAAATTAATATTGGCTGCATATAGCTATCTCAGTAGAACCTAGAAATTTTACTCTTGGAAACATAATGAAAAACTTATCTTGGCTCTTCTCTTAACACAAATGATGGTCTACCATGTGTCTACTTTTCATTAACTCAAGAGTGATATAGTTTACCAGTCTGGAAATCTTTGCATTCCTCAATTCAACACATTTTATATAAGCATAGGTTATGGAGATGACTAATGCTTATCTAAGGACCAGGAGCCTGAAAGAAAGACACATTTAACATGTTTCTCAAGAAGAGAAATGGCCTGTCAGCCCTGCTTTGGCATTCAACTTGCTCCCTGGTCAATGACACAAAGACACCTACTACAGCACTTCCTTCTGCCATCCCTTGATTAAACACTACACCCTCTACACCATATTGTGGAAGAGTTATTACACAGAAGTAGCAACCAGTAGAAATAGTTTAGGTAAAGTTAGCAGAAAAAAGTGGGTTATTCACTGGAGGGTCTTTGTTTTATAGCCTAGTAATTGACTCCAGGTATCATCCCTAAGATAAATTCATTTTGCTCACTGACCTAGTCAGAGGTACTGTTCAAAAAGGAGGGTGTGATGCAAGCAGTGGGAGAAACATAGATCTCGGAGGGCATAAAGGCACAGGAATCTGTCCATCTAGAGGACAAGGTAACTGGTTTGGGTTTTAAATATTTAGATTGGGTTGATTTAACTTACACTCTAAAACAATTATGTGCATACAGCCTCAGAAGTGTTCAAATATCTGAAATACTGAGAGTAGCACACTTTGTGATTATCCTGCAGTTACTAGGAGAGCTTCTTGTCTTGTGCCATGTAAAGTTGGAAGTGGGCAGCATTCATAAGCTGAAGTCCTAACCCTTTCCTTAGACAATGGCTGTTCTTGGAGGTAGGCCTTTTAAAGATGTAACTAAGGTAAAAGGCAGTAATAGGGGTAGGTTCTATTATCTTTTTTTATTAGATATTTTCTTTATTTACAATCAAATGTCCTCCCCTTTCCTGGTTTCCCTTCTGAAAAAAAAAAACTATTCCCTCCCCCATCCCCTTGCCCACCAACACACCCTCTCCCACTTCCTGGCCCTGGCATTCACCTACACTGGGGCATAGAGCCTTCACAAGATCAAGGGCTTCTCCTCCCATTGATGACAGACAAGGCCATCCTCTGCTATACAGATGCTGCTGGAGCCTTGAGTCCCACCATGTGTACTTTGGTTGGTGGTTTAGTCCCTGGGAGCTCTGGGAGTACTAGTTAGTTCATATTGTTGTTCCTCTTATGGGGCAGCTCCTCGGGTCCTTTCTCTAGCTCCTTCATTGGGGACCCTGTGCTCAGTCCAATGAAGGCCTATGAGCCTCCTCTCCTGTACTAGTCAGGCACTGTCAAAGCCTCTCAGGAGACAGCTATATCAGGCTCCTGTCAGCCAGCACAATGGTGTCTGGGTTTGGTGATTGTATATGGGAAGGATCCCCAGGTGGGACAGTCTCTAGGTTGTCTTTCCTTCAGTCTCTGCTCCACACTCTGTCTCTGCAACTCCTTCCATAGATATTTTGTTCCCCCTTCTAATAAGGATTGAGGTATCCACACTTTGGTCAGAATACCCAAGATACAATCCACAAACCACAAGAAACTCAAGAAGGAAGACTAAAGTGTGGGTTTTATTATCTTTATAAAAGATTAGGACATAGGTCTAGAGGTAACTTGGAAAGACATAAAGCAAAGGCAGTCATCTTTAAGGCCAGGACTGGGGCCTCAGAAAAAGCAAAAATTAAACCCATGGTGGCCTTGACCATGAACCTCAAGAGTCCAGCACTTGAAGAGATGAATTTATGCCATCCTCTGCTTGATAAAAACTTTGTAACCCTTGTTTGTTCACTGCATACTCAGACATTAACATTTCTCCCTCAATGTCCCCATAATGACAGTACTTTCAGGCAGCTTGATTCTTTGTCTGAAAAGCTGTTGACGACTCAAATGCAGAAAGTAAATCAGCTTTCAATATACAATAGACTTCTTAAATTCTTTCCTCTGAGGTTTCTTGATTAAGTAGTTACTAATCAAAGAAAATTTAAACTAATCATTGTGATCTCTGTAGGTGAGATCATAGTGTGTACACATTTATAATTAAATGAATATTCAAAGTGTGTCAACTCATTGTGTAAAAGTAATAATAGTTTTAATACCATAAGCACCAGATATTATTTCATCAAGCATATAATAAGTATGCTTTTTATTCTTGATATAATAAATTCCTTTCTATTAAAAGCTTAAATGTGGTGTTTTGCAGTCTATGTTAGCATGTCTCAGAAGTCAGTCTACCATAATTTTGTTTATAAATGAAGCAAAACCAGGCGTGGATGATCCTGCCATAAATCCCAGCTCTTGGGAAGTTGAGGGAGGTGGATTGTGGATTGCTGTAAATCCTGGGATAGCAAGATCCTATCCCAAACAAACAAACATATTTAAAGGGAGAGATAGAAAATTAATGTATATTCAAATGAGACAGTAAAACCATTCATATTTTAGATACAGCTTAATAGACAAAAAGAGTAAGAAGGAAAGTTGAGCTTATCTCATGCTCGGCTTTAAAAGGTACTATACCAACATGGAAGTTAATCAACTATTCAGATCATCTCAGGTTTTAAAATGGTCAGATGATCTTTATGAGCCCTGGAGCTGAAGGGTCTTGCCTCATGTTTAATATTGATACTGGCCATGAGTTCTCTAATGGCAACTGAACCTGTCTCTACCTCAGTTTTCTCCATTTGTAAAATGGTAATAGTAACCATTTATTCCATATAAACTTGGCCCAAGGATTACATGAGGACACATATGTGATAGGTTTACTGCATGACTCACAGAAAATTATTAGTCCCAGTAGTTTCTAATTTCAGTAGTGTGTCTGTATATCACCTTAATGGAAATAGGGATACATACATGGGCATATTCACTTAATATAAGAGTCAAGATAGCAAACAGTCTCAGTATTTGTTGAGTGTGTTTGCTTTGAGAGAGACATAGTAGGTGCTCTGTATGCCCAGTGAGTCTCAGCACACTGTGCCCTGGGTAAAGCAATACTCAGGTAAGTTAGCTGTTCTTCACAGAGGAATACAGGCTAACTAAGTCAATTCTACTTGATTCCAGACTCTGAAAGGTCCTAAACCATCGATGTAATATGAATTTAATCCATGACCAGATTTATCACAGGTATGACTTTACAAAAGGTGTGGATAATAGAAAATATGTGCTAACATAAAGAGACATACTGTACACGATCAATCATTAATCCATGTTTATAGGCTTAGTAAAATGTTTCTTTTATTTTTTGGGTATTTGTATTTTGCTGCATGTATGTCTAAGCACCACTTGTGTGCCTGGTGTCCTGAGAGACCAAAAAGGGGTATCTGACCCATTGGATCTGGAGTTAAAAGTGCCTGTGAGCTGCCATGTGGGTGCTGGCAAGGAAACCCATGTCCTCTGGGAGAGGAGCCATCTCTCCAGCCTACGTAAGATATTTTGCTGTGGGTAAGTCCTACACTTGAGAGTGGTTACTTCACGTACTCTGGATTACAGCCTCCCTGTCACTTTACTGTGAAAAGAATCTATGGGAAAAAAAATGTAAAGAAAAAAAAAGTAGCAAACAAGAAGCCTTCAAAACTTTCAAGTATGAGAAAGAAAACAGAACAGGGAGGGCGGGAAAGAAAACTGAGAGGGAGAAAAGGAGGCGAGACACTGGTTTCCAAATTGCATATTCTTTTTCATTTTGTGATGTCAGCCACCTGAGGTACAAGTTGTCCATGGGCCCAATATGGACAAAGAAGTCAGCATGCTGAGCAGAAGAAAAATATCAACAGAATAGACTGAATGAAATATTCTTTGAAAGAGTGAACCTTCCAGACTCCCTGAGGGATGCTAATACAGATAGTGCTGTAAAGTCAAATCATCTGGTCATGCTGTTGCTTTTTTCCTCTTCATGATTTAACAAAGAGGTTTAACTTCACTTTGTTCGTCAATAGTCAATTAATAAAGAATAACCAAAAAATTAACAGTGTCTAGAATATCTCTGGGATTTGGGTTTTGTTTTTCTTTTAATTGTTGCTTTGTTTTGTTTTGTTTTAACATTGTATTGATCGTTCAAAATAATGAGCTTCATTATGACATTTTCATACATGCCTATCACTGTATCTCACTCATATTCACTCCTGTGTGACCCGCCTCCATCTCTTTCCCAAACTGGTCCCTTTTCTCCTCTCATATAGTCCTGCTTCTGCACTCATATGTTACACACAGATACACATAGACTCACTTTCCCTCCCTCCTTCCCAACATTCTCTTTCTCCCTCTATCCTCTTTTTCACTTGCATTCTTGATTATGCATGGAGAAAATATGAAATACTTTTGCTTTATCTTTCCTGTTACCTGCTTTTGTTCCCAAATCCCCTTCCCACCCTCTAGACTTTTCGTTCCTCAATAGTCACCCTCCTATTTTTTCTCTTTTTATCTTTTATTGGATATTTTCTTTTTACATTTCAAGTATTATTCCCTCTCCAGGTCTTCCCTCCAGAAACCCCTAATCCCATCCTCCTTCCTCTTTGAGGGTGCTCCCCTACCCACCCACCCACTCCTGCCTTCCCACCCTGGCATTCCCCTGCACTGGGGTTGTTCCTGTGCAGGGGATAAAGTGGTTAGAAAACGACTCTGTAATGTGAATTTTCATTTTCCAAATACAGCAGTGTACCTCCTTGAGCATGAACAGCCTAAGACATCTCAAATGTTTACATACAAGTACGTGTACTCACCCATACACACATACACAGAGAGAGAGAGAGAGAGAGAGAGAGAGAGAGAGAGAGAGAAACAGACAGACAGACAAAGACAGACTGAGAGTGAGAAAATACTAGATTAAAAACCTGTTTAATATTGACTGCATTTTAACGACTTCTGTAAAGTTTCAAGCTCAATTACTGCAATCAATATGGTTCTATTGATGTGTTTTTGTATCACTACTCACTAAAACAAGTCTCTATAGGATGACAGGCAAATGCCTTTATAGTCAGTCTTCTTTTATTTGTAGTAAATACCTTCCAAAGCTCCATGTTATAAGTGGTGTATCTATAAGATGAATACATAGATAGATGGATAGATAGATAGATAGATAGATAGATAGATAGATAGATAGATAGAT
>JADRCD010144128.1:6454-23653 GCA_019843815.1 Montemys delectorum | reverse complement strand
CCCCCCCCCCCAAAACAGCTGAACAAGGGCAACAGAGATGTTAAAGGGGATGGGGAAGTCATCAAAGCCTCAGTCTACGCAAAGAACTATGGACAATGAGGAATCCCAAGAGCAGCCCAACCTTTTGTGATATTGACATAGGCCCAAGACAACAGGAATTGCATATGATGTAACCTGCTATTTGTTTGGCATGACTTGGCACGACACTTCAGATGTCTAAATCTCTAGTAAGATGCTTATAGCTTTTTCTGTTTTCATTGGAAGATTTTTTTTTTTAGCAGTATAAATTCAGAATGTTACTAAAAAAAATTAAAATGAAAATTTTCTTTTCATCAGTACTCTAGACTCTACCAGTTAGAAAGTGTTATAACTGAACAAAACTTTAAAAATTCAAACTTATTTAAAAGTAAGACAGAGAATGAATCCACCCCACCCCCAAAAGCAGGTTCCGTGGTCCTGCTAACCTTGCAAAACAAAAAGCAGGCTTACCTATTCATTCCCGTCCCTAAATAATTTATCAAAACATCCCAGTGTGCTAGTTCTTTTGTCAACTTAATACGAACTACAGACATCTTCGAAGAGGAACCCTCAATTGAGAAATTGCCTCCATCAGAATTGGCCAATGGGCACATCTGTGAGACATTTGCTTGATTAAAGATCAGATCCATGTGGGAGGTGGGAGGTGGGAGGTGGGAGGTGGGAGGGCCAGCCCACTGTTGGCCATCTCACCCCTGAGCAGGTGATTCCAGGTTGTATGAAAAACTGAGCTAAGCAAGCCATGGGAAGCAAGCCATTGAGCAATGGTCCCCCATAGCCTCCGCTTCAGTTCCTACATCCTAGTTTCTGCCTCAGGCTCCTGCCCTGATTTCTCTTCATGATGCATTACAGCAATAAACTGAAATAAAACCCCTTTCTCTCCTTGAGGCTTTTGGTCATGCTGTTTATCACAGCAATAGGGAGGAAACTAGAACATCTTGCATCTTGCTCTATCATCATACACTTGCAATTTAAAGAAAGAGAGATGTGGCTAAGAGCCATCGAGCTGTGATATCTGTCATCTCATTGTTCCTGATGCTTAATTCAGCTGATCTGACCAGCTAGGTGACCGTCTTAGTTAGGGCTTTGCTGCGATGAAACACCATGACTAAAATGCAAGTTGAGGAGGAAAGGGTTTATTTGGCTTACACTTCTGCATTGCTGTTCTTCACCAAAGGAAGTCAGGACGGGAACTCAAATAGGGCAGGGTCCTGGAGGCAGGAGCTTACATAGAGGTCATAAAGGGGTGCTGCTTACTGGCTTGCTCCTCATGACTTCCTCAGCTTGCTTTCTTATAGAATTTGGGACCACCAACCCCAGGGATGGCATCATCCGCAATGAGCTGGGCCCTTCCTCATTGATCACTAATTGAGAACATGCCTTACAGATGGATCTCATGGAGGCATTTCTTCAACGGAGGCTCCTTCCTCTGATGCCTCTATCTTGTGTCAAGTTGCACACAAAACCAGCCAGGACAGTGGCCTCCTTCATACTCTCTGTCCCTCTAGAAGCCTTGTGTTCAGCTGGATAGGATAGCCTTCCCTGACAGAGGCGAGCTCTTCTTTAGTTCAGAACATATTCTAAGCTGTGATCTCCTGCTAGAACTCCCAATAACATCAGTTTGGCTTCTAGTTTGCCAGTCAGGGAAGGCATTTGAACAAGTGGCTCCTTGGTGATTGGAGTCTATAGCCTGGTCTCAGTGGAAGAAGAAATGGAAGGCAGACAAGAAGCAAGGCAGGTTACAAATCTCAAGGTACACCCCCGTAGCCCACTTTCTTCAGCTAGATTCCTCTTCCCAACTGTTCCTCAACCTCACAAACCTGTGCCACCCATTAGGAACAAAACTTCAAACATAAAGCTGGCAGGGACAGTTGTTAAGAATGGTACCAAGCAAGAATGGTACCATCCAAGAGGGCTCTGCTCTTCTGACCTAGCTTCCTCCTAAGATACCTCCTCTTCTTCTTCTTCTTCTTCTTCTTCTTCTTCTTCTTCTTCTTCTTCTTCTTCTTCTTCTTCTTCTTCTTCTTCTTCTCCTCCTCCTCCTCCTCCTCCTCCTCCTCCTCCTCCTCCTCCTTCTTCTTCTTCTTCTTCTTCTTCTTCTTCTTCTTCTTCTTCTTCTTCTTCTTCAGATTTATTTATTATTACATCTAAGTACACTGTAGCTGTCTTCAGACGAACCAGCAGAAGGCTTCATTCAGATCTCATTACAGATGGTTGTAAGCCACCATGTGGTTGCTGGGATTTGAACTCAGGACCTTCAGAAGAGCAGTTAGTGCTCTTAACTGCTGAGCCATCTCTCCAGCCCCAAGACACCACTTCTGAATATTATCTCACTGAGGGTTAAGTCTGTTTGGATGCTGTAACAGGATACCTGAAGCAGGTATAAGCTGGGGGTGGGGGGACAACACTCAGTCCATCATCTTCATGTAGGTGTGATCCCATACCAACCCACCTGTAGCTTTGCTACCCCAAGGATTAGTGAATGGGGTTGAATGTTTCCAGCTTCCAGTCATGGTTTAAGCTTTCCATGACAAACCTGAAACTTCCCAAGAGCACACCAAGTTTTTCTCATTGGAGCAAAACATACTCCATGTTCTTGAAGGTTCAAGAGGAGAAGCACAGTCTGGGAACCAAAGATTTGGTCTAGGAGCAAAAGGTGGTCCTATACTCAATTAATTATAAGAATTGTAGAATCTTTGGGGGATAGAGATGGATGGGAATATTTGTCTTCTAAGCCACATTTTCTTCTCTTTTCTAGTTGTATAGGTTGATCCTTGAGTCAGAGCACAGGGTGTCCCTCTTATGGCAAGGAGAGCTCTTTTGGTGCCTCACCACCGTGAGGCTTGTTTATGTGGATTTTGCTGTGTGCCCAGCCCCAGGCCCCACATTCACTGGCGTTAATTCGTTTTGCTTCGTACACTGCTGCCTGAGGGTGATTTTGTTCTCCCACTTGAAGAGGAGGCTTAACACAAAGGATAAAATCCTGTGGGTGGGGTTGACATCTGCCCTGGTTGCCCCAAGGCTGAGATTGTCCAGTGAGACCCTACAGAGCATCTCTTTCCTCTATAGTAGAAGAGAAAGCCAAAGGGTTATTTATTTATTTATTCATTTATTTTTGTATCGAGGACCAAAGTCAGGTCCTTATACAAGATAGACAAACATTTGGCTACTTAGCTGTGTCCCCTAGTCCTAACTACTTCCATCCAAAGAATGTAGCCACAATGTAGCATGTAATGTAGTACTGTGTTCTCCCCAGTCATGGTGTGGTTACTGTGTTATTATTACCAGAAAACATGTGGGAGGAGGGTCACTACGGCCTCCCCACCAGGCATTCTTCGGACTTCCAAAAGGGCTTCCATGGGCATCTTCCTTTCAGGGCTGTAGATCACTTTAGTCAACACCAGGGGATTCTAGACTATTTTTATGTTTGAAAGAATGTGAAATTCTCCTGGCCAAGTGTGTGTGTGGGGGGTGCTGCTCCTCCAGCAATGCTCATTTGAGTTCCAGTTGATTTATTCACAAAAACCATTCAGTTCATACATATTTTCAAGTTATTTGTGTAATTCGTGTAGTGTGTTTCTCTTACTCTAAATCTGTTGTTTTATCTTTTGTTCTAATTTTATGTTTCTATGTTCTCTCATGTTTTCTTTGAGTTCACCAGTCCACAGAGCTTCTTCCCTGCCTTCTCCTCCTCTGTAGAGTGTATGTGTGCATATATGGTCAAGTCTCACTCTGTAGGCCCAATTAGCTTGGAAATACTGCAGTTCTCCTGCCTCGTGAGGCTTCAGAATAATTTCTAGGCAGGGTTCATGTTAGAATATGTCACATTTCATAAATAATGTAGATATAAAAGAAGCTTCAAGAGGTATGGAGCTAGGTAAGATGGTACACACCAGATTAGAGGCTCCAGATGATTCTCTGCTACACAGCAGAGTCTAGACCAGCCAGGGCTGAGACCTAGTCTCAGAACAAACATGGAGAACAAGACAATAAAACGGTCACATATTTCAGAATGTGTGTTCACTGGTTTAAAACAGGGATCCAGGAAAAGAAGAAAGCATTTAGGCCATAACTGTAGGTCTAGAGAGACTCCACAGTGCCTGGGATAGGGAAGAAAGGACCAAGGTGATACCCAGAAGGTGAACACAGGGAATGCATATCCCCTGCTGGTGTGTGAGCTCTGTGCTCTGCACAATGAGTGCCCCACACAGAGGAAGGCCTGACTCCAGGGGCATAGACCTCAAGAAGTGGAGCCCAGTGGGAAGGAAGCCCTTAAGGCATCAGGGATAAAGATTTTGCTCCAACAGAGTCCTGCAATGTGCAGCCCTCACCAGAGGGCCAAGGCTCAGGAGTCACCCCTCCCCAGTTGTGCCAGAACCCTCCAGAGTCATCTGCTAACGCTGTTTTAGATAATTTATTATAGTAACAACAACAACAACAACAAAGCTGACTTGTTGGGGCTGGAGAGGTGGCTATGAAGTTCAGAACACTTGTTGCTCTTGCAGAGAACCTGAGTCTAGTTCCCAGCATCCATACTGGGTAGCTCACAACAGCCACCAGGGGATCTGATGTCCTCCTCTGCCCTCCTAAGTCATCTGCACAAGTGTGGACATATACTCAAACATACAATTTTTTTTTTAAAAAGTTTTTTTTTTTTTAAAAAAGATTTATTTATTTATTTATTTATTTTATGTATATGAGTACACTGTAGCTGTACAGGTGGTTGTGAGCCATCATGTGGTTGCTGCGAAGTGAACTCAGGACCTCTGCTTGCTCTGACCCCAAGTAAGCATAATTCAACAGAAGAAAACTCAGTATATTCAGTGAGAAATAAGAACAC
This sequence comes from Montemys delectorum, assembly GCA_019843815.1. Taxonomy (NCBI): domain Eukaryota; kingdom Metazoa; phylum Chordata; class Mammalia; order Rodentia; family Muridae; genus Montemys; species Montemys delectorum. The sequence goes on along the minus strand of JADRCD010144128.1, from coordinate 18,777 downwards.
TATTGAATTAATGAACACTTTATATATGATGATATAGCTGATTATCATAGGTAGATTAAGTTAGATTTAAAGGTAGAAGCAAAGTAGACTTAAAGATTCCAAAAATTGACTGGACCATGATGGTGCACACCTTTAGTCCTAACACTGGAGAGGCAGAGGAAGGCAGATCTCTGTGAGTCCAAGGACAGCCTACAGAGTTAGTTCCAGGACAGCAAAGAGAAACCCTGTCTTGAAAAACCAAAGAATAAACAAACAAACAAATGAATGAATGAATTAAAGAATAAAATACAGTAAAATAAAAATTCAAATTCCAAGAGTGGGTTAACTAAAAAGATACAGAAAGCTTAGCATAAAAATCTAGTGGGGCTAGGAGAAGCGGCTCAGCTGTTAAGAGCACTGGCTGTGGTATAGAAGGCCAGGCTTCAGTTCCCAGGACCCACGTGGAGGCTTATGGTCCTCTGTAACTCCAGGTCTAGGGGATCCAATGCCCGCTTCTGGTCTCCTCCGGCTCCCGCATGCACATGGTATGCATACACACATTTATTTCTTGCTAGGATCTTGACAGAACATACTTTGTTGTCTCACTGTAATAAAGTTTAATTGGAAAGTGGTAACAAAAGATTACAAAACAACAAACATGACTGGAAAGTAAAATTAAAGACAGCACACACACACACACACACACACACACACACACACAAAATAAAGACAGGACACTAAGGACACAAAGAAACATTTAGATCATAATGATAGTGAAAACATAGGAGCAAATTCGTTAGCCATGTCCAAGGCAGGACTGTAGAAGGAGTCCTACTTTAAACAGATACTGAAATTTTAGAATACTGAAAGGCTTTGAGAGAGCTACAAACAGAATCCAAAGATGAAGGAAATAGCAGATGACAACAGAAATAAGTAAAATAAGGGGAAAACCAAGAAGATTCACAAACCTAATGTTGGACTTCTGAAAATATTTTAAAAGCATACTGAAAAGAAGAAATGGGAGTTGGGCAGATGGCTCAGTAGGTTTAAGTGTTTGCTTCAAAGGCATGAGGGACTGGAGTTCACATTCACCCTACCCTCCACCTGGATCTGAATAATGCTGGGTAGGTGTGGTAGCCTGCCTGTAATCCCGATCCTTGGGGGGTGAGTGGGCAGGGAAAGAGAGAGAGAGCGAGAGAGAGCAAGAGAGAGCAAGAGAGAGGCAGAGAGACAGAGACAGAGAGACAGAGAGAGAGAGAGACAGAGAGAGAGAGAGAGAGAGAGAGAGAGAGAGAGAGAGAGAGAGAGAGAGTAGAGGACCGAATATATACCTGTGAATAGATATCTGTGGAAGAAATAGATCAGCAAGCTCTGGTTCAGCAACTGAGGAAGATGCTCAGTGTCAACATCTGGCTGTTACATGTGTGTGCACACATACAATGCACCTGCACACACATGTGGTCTCACTCATGACTGCGTCATGCACACTCCACAAAGTGGAAGGAATGTATATAACATAGAAAAAATTTAAAAGTACAGACACAGTAGGTGTAAGAACAGTGTGGTGGTCAATCTTCACTGGCAACCTGGCTGGAGTTTAAACTACCCGGAGGACTTTGTCTATGGAGTGTTTCCAGAAAGGAGAGAAAAACCCACCCTAAATGTGAGCAGCGCCATCTCCCAGACTGTGGTCCTGAACTGAACAAAAAAGGAAGAGATCTGGGGCCAGCATTGTCGCTCTCTGCTTCCCTACTGTGGACACGATGTGACTGGCTGCTAACTCGTCCTCCCAGAAACACAATTTCCTGCTGCGATGAACAGTATACCTTTATAAGCCGTGCACGACAATAAACCCTTTCTTTCTGTTAGTCGCTTTTGTCACAGCACCGACCAAAGCAGTGAACATACCTCCACATGTTAGCAATTCAAATAACCAAGCGAGATGAAATGTCTAGAAAAAGCTTTGCCAGGATTCACAAGTAAGTGCAGCGGAAAATGGAGTAATAAACACCGTGCCTTTCTGTTCCTGCCATCCTTGAAGGTATCCTTATTGGGGTGATACTGGGGAACAGAAAGGGGGGAAGCCTCCCCCTACCCCGGCTTTGGAGGGGTGGGGTGGGAAAGAGGGTAGTCTCAGCCAGAAGATGGAGGGTCTGGCCGGTGCTGCTTCCAGGGCTCTCGCTGCATAGTTTCGAACTGAGGTTGCTCACTTCCTCCTTCGGGCCGCTGTAGGACAACCATTTGAAGTGCCCATCAACTGCCAGGGGCAGAGGATGCGGCTGGCAGGAGCTTTTTGAAGAGGAAGCTTGAAACCCTAGTTGTATGGTAACATGACGTCATCACTCCCACCACCGCAGTGCGGGGAGTCCTGGTGGGTGGGCTGATCATAGGCTTTACCCGAGTTACTCTGCCCTGGGCCCTGTAGTTCACCGAGCTGCCAGCCAGCCCTTATTGAAAAGAGAAAAATCCGAGGACACTTGGTGAAGGCTAAGGTTTGCCGTGGAAGGTCCAGGGAAGCGTGTGAGTTGAGGTCCAGGGGGTTTAAGCTGGAGTGACAGTGTGTGATGACGGTCTAGGACCCATGGAACAGGGAGGGGGACAAAGAGGAGGTCTCCACCTGACGGAAGGATATGTGAGGGAAAGAGGTGCGGGTCAGCCCGCCTCTGTGGCATCATCCTGTCAGCAGAGCTCTCTGCAACGCTCTGACTTCCCTCTGGTGATCTGGCCCAAAAGCCAGAAGAGATTTTTAAGACCCACCTGTTAACACTTGGAATCCAGACCCCTAACCCACCCCTAAGTCCCCTCTTCAGTGAAAGATGCGCTTCAACCCATCCCCATTTTTCTTTTTTGGTCCCCCTACGATAAGCCTGTGTTGATGTCTCTTGGCCCTGCAGATGGATGCTTTACAGTTTTTATGATTTCAATTGAAAGCAGTCGGCGTGAGGAAGGGTTCAGGGTCTGCAGGCAGGTTCAGCTGGGCGCCACCGAGTCCCTCTCCTCTGTGAACGAAAGACACTGCTGAGCGAGGGGGTGCTGCACCCGATTACGGGCGTCCGTCTCCCACCTCTCACCGGTGATGTCACAGCCCAGCCCCAGCCCCCTCCCGCTCCAACCTCGTCTCTTCTGCGGCCGCTACGCCCGTCCCTCTCCCTGTGCGACAAACCAGCTGGCAGCTGAGGCTCGGACGCAGCGCTCAGCCAACCAGCGCATCGGGAGGGGCTTGGGGCGGGCTGGGTCGGGGGCGCGGAGCCCGTCACGCGGTGCCACCGTCACAGCACCAAGAGCAGCCAGCAAGAAGCATCAGTTCCAGGCTCGGGGACCCTCTCCGGTACCAGTGCCCATGCACGGCCATCACCAGTGACGCCTGAGAGGTAAGGCTACTGCCCACTCGGCCAGTCGCCATCCGCGCCCATCATCCTGCACCTGTCCCTGGCATCCGGCACCCGCACTAAATGTGCATCGGGTGGGAGATTCCAGGCCAGTGCCAATGTCCTTGTCGCAGCCCGAAGCGCGGGCTTGAAGCTGCGGCTTCCCTTCCCCCGACCTTCCTCCGCCTCTTAGAAGAACAAAGAGGCCAATTCAGGGGTGTCGGTGCTTCCTGCGAAGCTTTTCAGGGGCCCCAGAAAAGACTCCTTTGCTGAGGCGCGACCCTTGGCCCATGTGGGTGGAGGTCGCCAGCTAGAGGAACAAGCAGATCTGGGCACAGCCTCCTTTCTCCCATATCCCTCCACAGCAGAGGAGCTACCCAGGGGGATGCGACCGAACCGCGGGGGAGGGGAGGCAGAGAGGCCGAGCAGGGAGCAGGACGAGGCTGAGGGGCGTCGGGACGGGGCGCGGCTGCTGATCTAGGCCCTAGGGGAGAGTGCGCGGGGCAGCCGCTCTGGTCCCCAGTGGGGGAGGGCAGATGCTCGAGTCGACAGCAAAACAGGCGGGCGGGGCGGGGGATGCGGCGCCGCGGCCAGGCCACGGGCTTAATGCGCACTTGGTGACTGCCCATCACTTCTAGTGCTCCCGACGCTCCTCCCTCCAGAGACCCCATTTCCCTTTCAGAAAGACACAGTGCGGGAGGAACCACCCGCAGACACGCCTGGCGGCTACAAAGCCCGTGCCCCAGTAACAGGTGTGGTCCCAGAGCAGGGAGGGGACTGGGGGACGCGTCGTCTCGGCTGACAGAGGTCTCGGGGCGTCTGGCGTCAGTTGACTCTAGGAACATTGCCTGTGAAGACCCTCGCCTTCCCTCATTAAGCCACTCCTCTCCCCAACTGCTTCCCGGGGGGAATGCCACCGCCCTCTACTCCCGAAGGGCAGGGACCACAGTAGGGCTAAGGGAGAGAGGGTGGGTCTGCGGTGCTGTGAGGTGCAGGCTGCTGGGGGCCGCAGGAGCGGGAGGGGGAGGGGACAGAGGGATTGCCAAGTCATGGGGCCTGCTGGGCGCCGGCGCGACGTCGCCCGGGCGCGGACCCGATGCGCGCCCACGTCCCCAGGAATGGGGATTTTTTTTTTTTTTTTTAAATCCCCCAGAGACCAGAGGACCCGTCCCCCAATGGCTAGCCTTCCTAAGAGGGGACCGCATTGCTGGGATTAAAGGCCTGCTAGGACAAGCGGATTGGATCAAGTGGCTGCTGGTGGAGGAGGTGCGGAGAGTCATTGCTAGTGCTAGTCCAATCCAATCCTGGGGACCCGCAGCCTCAGCAAGCAAGCTCCCGCCGGAGACGCGGTCACTCCGAGCTGGCCGAAGTCAGCTGCCAGGGCAACGTGCCCAGGGCCTCTGTCTAAGGAGGCAGCGCAGGCTGAATGGAAGCTGTGGGGTTCAGGGGGGCTGGGAGCGCACCTGCGGCCGCCATTTTGCAGGTGTGGCTGGTCACCTGCCCTCGTCAGGCTGGAGGGAAGGGGTGGACAGGGCAGGCGTGGAGCCTGCAGCGGGGTATGGTGCAGCAGGGCCAGGTGGGCTGCAGGGTCCAAGGCAGGCCTCAGATCTCTTGCTCTGTGCGAGCATGGTTCTCGGGAGGTTCCTTGCTTTGGGTGGGTGGGGTCGCAATCCAGGTCTTCTTAGGCAGAGGGTGGGCGGCAGGAGTCTCAGAGTCCTCTGGGTGGTAAAACCTGGAGAGAGCCCTGTTCCCAAGGCAGGGACTCCTTACTCGAAGCTTCCTCTTGGACTGAGGGTGAATCTGAAGGACAGATTGTCCTTCTTGGTTTGCGGGCCACTAGTCAGAGAGACTGCCTTCAGAGGTCCCGGTGTGAGATTGAGAGCTGGCAATATGTATGTCTGTGGGATCCGTCCCCAGTTTGCACCCCCGAGCCTGGTACTATTCAGGCTGGATGCGTCTCTTCTCATGCCCACAACTTCCCTGCTCAGAGGGAGCGTGGAACCTGCAGGCTGCACCAGCCTCACACAGGTGGGGACCTGTGCTCTCTGCACAGAGCCAGAGTTGACGTGTTTGGATTCAGTCCCAGGCCAGTAAGAGGGGATTAGGTGGTCTCAGGATCTAGCCTGTTCTGTCTCTTGGGTCGACTGTGTGTGTGTTCTGCCAGTGTAGCAGGGCAGTCCTCCTGTGGGCTTTTGTGCAGGGTTTGGGGGGGGGGGGGGGGGCAGCAAAGGCAGGGTAGCCCAGGAGGACAAGGAGGGTTCAAGGAAGATCATCCAGCACAAAAACTACTGGGAGGGGCCCAGTGACCACCTGTGGACAGGGATGGGCCTGGGCCACCGAGCTAGCAGAGGAACAGGTGATTTGCAGCCCTATCTCTTCCCTAGAGCATGGGCAAAACCAGGACTGTTCTTAGATCCAAGGACAGAGCTTCCCACTGCCCACATTGGACAGTACAGAGACTCCCCAGCCACACCTGATGTAGCTGGCCTGCCTGCCGCTTCACTCCTGAGCCCAAACCTGGGTCATGTGCCCACACTTGGCCTCACTGACTCCTCTCCCAGGCTCATCGTGACTCAAGGAAGGGCTGGCTGAGCCAGGCCTGCAGGTGAGGATGCTGCAGGCCTGGAGGATCCAGTCAAGGTCAGCAGTAAAGACCGTCCGGGTTCCTTTGCCTCCTAATTGCTCTCAGTGCCTATCCCAGTCCCTTTAAGATGGCACTTAGTTCCTGATTACCTTCAGCAAAGCCTTTACAGCCTGCATTTAATTGTATCCCAGGAGTAGAATGGGCAGGCCAAGGCATTCGAATGGTCTGGAGGTCCTCCCCACCCCCCATGTTGTCTGCTGCTCACATTTCAGGACTCATGTCCCCCTACCCAGATATCCTTAGTCCTAACCAGTGTCAGGGACCCACAGCAATAACAGCCCTGTTCTAGAAACAGGTGACCAATGACACTAAGTTACTGAGTATCCCCCTGCTCCGGCTGCCAGTGTCCTTAGCTGCTTCCCACTGAGCCCATCTAACCTCTCAACATCCTGGTTTGAGATGGTGATAAGTCACCTGTCTAAGGGTGGCAGGCAGGGAGAGGCAGAATCAGGAGTTCCAGCACCCATCTAGGACTTCCTGGGTACCACTAACCTTGCACTGGGACAGACTATGTCAGCTCAAAGAGAAGGGGCTGCAGGAGCAGTCAGGGTCACTGAGACTCTAAGGGATTTATCTTCTCCATATTTACCTCATGGGGCTGGCCACACACACCAGATACAAGCACCATAGCACATTCACATGTGTACACATCCACGTACGTCACACTCATGCACACACACACACACACACACACACATGCACACACACATGTAGACACACATACATTCAGCATCCCTGGGTCGCTGGGTTCTTGGTTGTTGTTTGATGTCCTTTTGGTTTTGATTTTTGTCCTGTTGGAATCTTTTTTGAATAGCTCTCTTGTCCCAGCCTTCGATCTCCCTGAAAGGTGTCTTAGGTGCTGCCTCCTTCAGAAAGCTTGCTGTAAGTCGCCAGCACAGAGGATGCAGACCACACCCCTTGTAATCTCTGCTCTCCCTTGTAGGCTTAGGGCTGGGAAGAAAGCAGGGGAAATCTATATGACATAGGCTGAGCTATGCTGTTGTGTGCATTCCATTCTTAGGTGATGCCAGTGAGGAAACAGTAGCATGCCCATTACTCAGATGCAGACACAGAGGCTCCGGAGAAGTCTTGCTTGACGTTTCCAGACTACAATCCATTGCTGGTCTTTTAGTGCCTTCTGTCTACCTTCCACCCCTCTCATCTGTCCTCCCTTATTCTCTTAACATCCCCACTCCCCACTCCTCACTCCTTCCAGGGGAGTGGGTGACATTGTGTCACCTCCTACCATCCAGTAAGACTCAGTGAGTGTCATCTCTGACATCAAGCGCTCAGGGTTAGCAGCGGGCTACACTGTCATCCGGGGTAGTCCTGGGTCTGTGAACTTTTGAGGTTGGCTTTGCAGGACTTGCTTCCTTCCTTTGGCTCTAGAGGTCATAACGACCCCTGACCGTCCCCATGGTTCCTTCCCCTTGAGGGGATGGAGATGCCCAGAAATGACCTAGAGGGATGCCAGGATTCCCTACATCCACTCGCCTTCAAGTGAGCCTCAGTTTCCTATTTTACCTGTCACCAGTTCAAGGTAAGACACTGAGACAGGGCCAGTGCGCATCAGCTTCTGAGGCTGCTGTCCTGGGTAGGGGAAACTTAGCAGCTTTGTGTGATTGGCTCCCACTTTCTCCCCACTTCTCAGTCTAGGACCACTGGCTGCAGGTCCCCAGCATGGGGCAGGGCTGTAGCAACTACAACAGGTGATTCCGGTGCGTGGAGGAACACAGAGGACCACTGGTCTGCAGTCTTGCTTGCCTGTGCATCACCTCTGTACTTTGGCAGGACTCTCTCTTTTTTAAATACATATTTTTAAATTTAATTTTATGTGTACATGTGTTTTGTTTGCATGTATGTCTGTGCCAGAAGGCCAAGAAGACAGTGTCCCTGAACTGGAGTTACAGATGATTGTGAGCCACTGTGTGGGTGCTAGGATATGAACCCAGGTCCTTTGGAAGAGTAGTCAGTGCTCTTAACCACTGAGCCATCTCCAGCCCCAGGCAAGACTTTCCTGGTCAGGGGTTTCTTTTCTCTAGACCCCAGGTATCCTTTTCTTTAATAGAGTGGGTTTCTTTTGCCTCCAGAGTTCCACAGCTCTGCTGAGACCCCTCTTTCCTGACACCCCAGGCCTGGGAGCCACCTCCCTGTCTGGCTGATTACTATTTGCCTAAGGCACATCATCTTCCATCAGTTGGTCCCTGCCTCTTGTCAATTCAAGCCTCTGACTCTCGGCCCCTTTGGCTGTCTGTTTATGGTTTTCTATCTTGCTTGGCTGGGGTACATCCTCATGAGACTGATTGTAAATGACGCATGAATCCATGAGTGTGAGGGGCTCTGCTCCATCCTCACCCTGGCGCTGAGTCATTTCCTCAAAACTGTGGAGGATGTGCCTTTATAGCCCTGGGCATCCAGGTGCTTATGAGAGTCTTCATCTGTAACTCTCCTCTCTCTGGAATCTTCATTTTCCATGGGCCTCTACCCGTACACTTGGGTAGGTCTCAGTGAGGTTTTGTGTTCAAAGATGCTTCTGGACCATTTCAATGGAAGATCAGGTCTCTTCTTTATAGGTTTCCAGTCCTCCCATCCTTTACCTCCTTTCTTCCTCAGATTCCAGGGTTGCTGCCTCCCCAAACTACTCCACTTTTGTCTCCCTGTCTTCTCTGTTTCATGGCTACTTTTAGACATCACTTTCCAGTTTTTGGATTGAAATTCTGTATGTCTCCTTTTGTACGTTATGCCTCTAATGCATTGCCTTCGTTGACTCTAACTGCTTCCATCTCAGAGCGTCTTGCTCCTGTACTCGAAGACAGCTCTTTCTAAAGCACTTGGGTGTGTAAGCCAAAGCTTTGCTTGTTTAGAGTGCCGGTGGCTTCCCTTTCCTATGGGGATCATTTTCTGCCGCTTTGCTCAAGCTCTGCACTTGGCACATTTGCTCTCCTCACAGATGCTGGGGTCCTCCTTGGTACACGCATGTCTTGGGAGGCCAGGTGACTGAGGAGAGCTTGTGACTGTTTCCTCTGAGTGGGGGCGCTGCCTGAACCGGGGATCCTTTGAAGGCTCGGACCCACATGATGGGGTGGCTGCTAACAACTTACCTACCCAGCATCAGAGCTTTGGTCCCAGCTTCTGCCCTGAAGGCTGTGTGCACTCTTTAATATTTGTGGAAGAAAGCCTATAGTGTCTGCTGATGTTCCCAGTAGCACTTCCTATTCTGAGGTGGACAGTGGCAGTGGGATAGAGTTTCAGGTTAAGCTGTGTGCCTCTCACCTTCCTCTGGATTCTTTGGGTGCCCAGACATGAACCCTGGGAAGAGTACCACACGAGCAACACCCCCACCCCCAGCCTCTGCTTCATTGTATCACTTCAGAGCATTCATGGTCTTCATTCTAGTTGCTAAGGATGACCCTACTGCACTTCCTCCCATTTTATGAAGTCTCAGTGTGACTGGCAGGCGGGTGTGCCAGCCAGTGTGATTGTCAATTGGCTGAGGGTCCCCTCTTCACTTTTGGGGGGTTTTGAGTGTGGCCTGGCCTGTCTTTGACTCTGTGCATCCATTGCAGATTTTCCCCCTCTCACATTCTTTGAAATGATTCAGTGTTCAGGAAGAGGAACCTGTTGATGCTGTGTTCTTCAAAGTCTCTGGCATGTGGCGCTTGTGTGTGTGTGTGTGTGTGTGTGTGTGTGTGTGTGTGTGTGTGCGCGCGCGCGCGCGCGCGCGCATATCAGACTTATCTTAAAGGTAGGTAGATCCCTAGGTAAAGACTGCTGGGTTGCTAGGGAGGCCCTCATGTGTTCTCTGCAGTCTCCTCCTTCCCTGGTGGCCAAGAGCACCTGCTACTCATGCTTGCCCTACTTGTCTGCCTTCTGCATGTGACTTGATTCGAGTCCTGTAGCTATCATGCAATACCTGAGATCATATAACTACTAAAACATAGGGGCTCATTTGGCCCACAGTCAGAGAGCATGAAGCCTGCCCTCTTCACTCAGCTACGATGCAGGACTCAAACTGCATCTAACAGCTAAAACTATCCCACTCAAGGCAGAACAAATGTGTCAGAAAGCTTGATTTTATATTAAAGCCATTGCTGTGATGAGCCATTAACCCACAAATCTACGAATGATTCATTTCCTCATCCTAAAGATATGTGAACACATGGCTCTTGGGATTAGGTTTGAGCTATGGCTGCGGTCTCAGCCATTGCATCATGGTTGTCGCCTGCCCACTGTCCACAGGGATTTGACATTTCTTTGCTCTTCCTGTGCACAGCACTGTCCCCTGATACAGGAGCCTGAAATATACAGATGCATCCTGGTCCATGCCACTCTCTGACCCTGGCAGCAGTAATGCCTCTGATGCCCCAGTGTGGGCTATGTTCCCTGGCTCAGGAGCCCCCAAGGCAGCTCAGTTTCCCTTTGATTCTGCCATTCCCATGCTCCACATTAGCCTTCTCCACCACTGTGTACATTGCCTTTGAGAGAGCTCACCCTTTCCACACCCTCTGGAGTATAATGTGATGGTGTTACCCTAGCTACCCTTTAAAAAATTAAATATATAGATATTTACAATCTTGTGTGTATGTGTATATGTGTGTGTACATGCACATATGTGTGCACACACAGAGGTACATGGAGGCCAGAGGAGGGTTTGGGTGCTCTCCTTTCCTCTTCCCCATCTTACTCTTTAGAGTTAAGAGTCTCTTTACTGACTCTAGCTCACCATTTTTTCAGCCAGGCTGGTATGGGTGGGTTTCTATCCCTCCCTGCATCACCCTGTCTATCTGTCAATCTGTCTGCCTGTCTGTCTATCTATCCACCCATCATCTATCTACTTATCTATCTAATTTATAATCTATCTATCCATCTATCATCTATCTATTATCCATCCATCTATTTATCCATCTATCATATGTCTGTCTATCTACCTATCTGCTGCAGACCGGGTTCGTTGCGGGGACCCCAATTTTCACGTGATGAGAGTTCTAGTCAGGTGGGCAATTAAGTCGGCAGATGACAAACAGACTTGATACAAGGGTGTGGTAAATCTGAATGTATTTCTTAAAAATGGCATCAGACTTTTACAAGTCATTGCAAAAGAGAAGGCAGCTTAGTAATTAAGGTACATTTGAGGCTACATGAAACACACTAGGTCTAAAGCAGCAGCCATCTCCTCTGGATAGGCGCTGCATCCTCCGGGCCCAAGCATTCTGGGTCCGGGGGACTGTGGACTGCATAAATCTAAGTTCTAATCTATCTAAGTTCCAGTGCGAGTCCCCGTCCAAGAGAGAGTCCAAGAGAGAGCACAGAGTAAAAAGCAGGTTTATATGGCATACAGGAAACAGGGTGAATGACAAGAGTCACATAGATGGGCGGGAGTTACAGCAAGGGGCGAAAGACTGAAGTCTTGCAGGTTGGTAGAATCAGTTAGCCAGGTGTGAAGCAGGAGCAAGAGCAGTTGAGCCCTCACTGCTGGGGCTATTTTGGTATTCCTATACTAATTCTCTGCTTCTGCTGGAGGCAAGACTAGGAAAATCCGATCTAGCATTTCCTGCTAATTCTCTGGGTCTCGCTGGCTGGAGGCATGCACCTGGAAGTTCCAACCTAACCATTCTAGCTAATGTCCTTGAGTTTCTAGTATGTAAAACAGTTCTGACTATTGTGGGGCTGCCCTAAGGAATGAGGAATGAGCTTGACCTCTGTTGTTAACTCTGAGGACAAAACCTGTCTGACAGGCAGATTCCTTGAGAGAAATTCCAAGCTAAGGATGGCTTGGAATTGAATTAGGATATATTGGAACGTTGTGCTGGTCAGGAAACAATGCTCAATCTTAGGCATTAACGAATCATTTCTTGGGGTACCTTTATGCCTAAATAAGAGGGCGTGTTGACGATTGGAAAGACTGATCTGGAACACATCTGAGTTAGGAGATGCCAGCAACTGTCTGAACATCCAGGAGGCACAAGCTCCCTTTTGGGGCCATAACGCCTCTTGTCCTTGATCAGGTTTTTATGCCCGATACTGCAGATGCGACTGGCATAGACGAGTGTGCGTGGTATCTATCTATCTATCTATCTATCTATCTATCTATCTATCTATCTAATCTATCATCCATCTATCCACCTATCATTTATCTATTATCCATCCATCTATTTATCTCATCTATCTATCTATCTATCTATCTATCTAATCTAATCTAATCTAATCTATCATCCATCTATCCACCTATCATTTATCTATTATCCATCCATCTATTTATCCATCTATCATCTGTCTATTTATCTCATCTATCTATCTATCTATCTATCTATCTATCTATCTATCTATCTATC